>JBBMKD010000063.1:5147764-5161740 GCA_037834095.1 Argya squamiceps | reverse complement strand
TGTATCAGATATCAGATAACATATATTATTATATAGCATATAGTATATTGTATATTACATATATATACATATATATACATTTTTTATATTATATATTATATAATATATATTATAAATTATATTACATATTACATATTATATATTACATATTACATATTATATTACTATACATTATAATATAATTATATGTTATTATTATAATTATTATAATCACTATTATTATAAAATAAACAATTGATAGCATATAATTTATTGATTATATATTATGTTATATAATTTCTTGCTTTTATATTATATTATTATAATATGAGACTACAATAGAATATATAATTAATAAATAGATAAATTATATACTCTAGTCTATATATTATATTATATTATATTATATTATATTATATTATATTATATTATATTATATTATATTAAGATTAATCAATTAATTAATTACTATATTAAGCACAGCCCTGCTCATCCCAGGGTCGTTTTTCCATGGTGAAATCCCTCTGCTTCCAATGGGCCTGGCAGAAAAACCAGGAACGTGCCCAGGGGTGGTGAAAGGTGTTGTGCAGGTGCAGGTGATGCCTCAGCCACGGGATCGGGGCTCCCTGCAGGTTTGGCAGGACACAAATACCATTTAACTCCCATTTAACCTCTGCCTGCTCCCAGTTATCCCTGGGTTTGACCAATTCCCTTTTCTTCACCCGGAGCAGCAGGAGCCTGAGGGTCCCCATCCTTTGTGGGGACACACAGGGCTTGGCTGGGGCCTCGTTGTGAGGTTTTTATCTCATTTTTTTCCTGTCAGAGCCAGAATTAATGCACAGGAGACACAGTTTTCATGTTAGGACTCAAATGTTTATCAATTCTTATCTATTTCTATTATTTATCTATTAATCCTTATCTTATTCTAGTAGAGTCTCATGAGCTGTGGGTTCTATCTAACAAGCCTTGTCATGCAGTTTTCCTCCCAGAGTTTGATTTTTTAAAAAAATGCACATTCCCACCCCCTGTGTGAATTTAGAGGGGCCACATCTTACGTGATGCCTTCCCTGGGTGTTATTTCAGGAGTGTTTGCTGCTGGGATTGGGCTCTGCTAGTGAGAAAATGCAATTTTTGTGCTTGCTTGCTGTCCTTTCCATGGAAAGGGCACCTGGGGTTTCCCAAAACTCAGCACTGTGGGATTCAGGCTCTGCAGGTTGAGGTTTCCCTGCCCTCTGACCACAAAAAATCAGATTTATATTGACCTTCTGAGGTGATGTGATGCAGACTGATGGGGATGTGGCAAGAAGAGCTTTTGCTGTTGATTTTGATTTTGTGGGAAGTGGTTCACCCCTGGGAGCAGCAGGATCTGCCCAGAGGGGTTTGTGGCTTTTTTTTCCATCATTCCTGAGGGTGCTGACGGTGCAGGGCAGGGTGGGGAGCAGGGATGTTATCCCAAGGCTGAGGGAGCATCCCACGGGAATATTTGGCATCATCCCTCCTCCAGGCTAATCCACTCTCCCCCTTCCCCAGAGAGCTTCAAGCCTTGCCAGCACGAGCTGGGCTGGGTTTTAAGCTCATTTTTAAACTGATTTTTAAGCTGATTCCCTTTCCAAACAAGCTCTTGGGCTCAGTCCCACCAGGGTGTGTGTCAGCTCCAATTATTTCCTGATAGACTTGGATCAGGAACAGGGAAAAGCTTTTGTTTGGAGGCCTTGGCACAGCACCAGCAAAGTCCCTTCTGTGAGTTTTGGGCCTGCTCTGGGGGAGGAATTGCAGAGGTTTGGGTAAAAACCTAAAAAAAATGGAAGTTTCTGAAGCACAGAGTTTGTGTCTCACCCCTGGGAATGAGATGTGCAGAAGGAAGAAGCCCATTAGGAGGGCTCTGAAATGGGAATTTTATTTACCACTGGGGTTTTTATCTACAGAGTTGATGTGTGCAGGAATCCTGTGCTCTAAATCATATATTAAACCCCCCAAAATAGAAATATCCCAGGGCTTGCAGGGCTTGGAGTTGATCTTGTGAAGAAAAAGGGCTGAAAGGGTTCGGGATGGCCATGGAAGGATGTGGGGAAAGGATTAAAATATTCCTTGTCCTGCTGCTGCCTCTTTCCTCAGAGCCCTCAGAGTGCCAGGGCTGGGTTTGCTGGGCTGAACTCCTTTGGGCTGAATTATCCAGGAATTGGTTTGATGGGAAGTCCAGCCCTGAGCTTCCCTGGAGGTCTGGGAGCTGCTTGAGGGAAAAAAAAACAAAGCCTCTCACTGGAGAGGCAAGATGGCCATGGCACGTCTGAAACAGCAAAAAATTGTTTTTTCTTTTTTACTTTCTCAGTTTCTCCTTCACCTTCCTCTTGTGAATCATTTCCCTTCCCCAGCAGCTCAGCTGGGATAACGCTGGAGACAGCTTGAATTGTCTCTTCCAGGGTTATTTTGGAGGCAATTTGCAGCACAAAAAAAAACCCCACAGCCCCATGTCCTTCCCCCTCACGATTTTAGCACATTGTTCCCTTTTCAACACCGGTTTTTCCAGGGAGGGCTCAGAGCTGGAAACCCCCACTCATCTGCTCTTTCAGGGGCTGCTGCAATGCTGAAAAATAAATTTTAAAAAGCAGATTAAATGAAAGCTGTTGGCACCTGGCAGGTTGTTGTGCGTACAAAAAAAAAATAAAATATATATATAGGGAGGTGTCAAAATCTGTGGTGTTTTCTTCTCGTGTTGGGGCTGGTGCTTCCAAAGGCAGGAAGGTGTTGCTGGCAGTGTTGCCTTCCCAAAATGTTTTGAGGCTCTAATTAAGGAATTGCCTGTTTTTCCAGGCTTCCCAGTGGGAAACACGAGGTAAAATCTTAATTTTCTCAGTGTTAATTCCACAGGCTGAGCCTCTCAGGGTTCATCCAGGCCTGGGGCTGGTTCTTGCCACAGGGTCTGCAGTGGGAGAGGAGCTGAGGAATGAAATTTGGGGCATTAAACCCCTGATTTTGGGTGGTTTTTGGTGTTGAAACGTAAGGGTTTAAATGTGCTCCTATAAAGCCAGATTTCCTGGGAATCAGAGTGGGAAGTGGCTCCTGGTTCCCAGGGTTTTCCACACCCTGTGTCCTGCTGGGATCCCTGAATCTGGAGTTTCCACCTGAAATCCCCTGGTGGAAATTGGAGTCAAAATCGAGAAGATGCCGTGTTTCTTCATGGTTTTATTTTTCCCAACATTTAAATGTTGTGAGACTTTCTCTTCCAAGACTCCATCAGCTCTGGGAAGCAGTTTTTGGTGGTAATGAGTGGGTAATTTAACCAAATTTAATCAATCTCTGCCGAATTTTAGTGCTGGAAGCTGTTGCGTGGTATCAAATGGTGATGGCGGAATAACATGATAATAATAATAATAATAACAATCATCCTGCAGATTTCCTGGGAATTAGAGGCTCGGGTGGGAAGTGGCTCCTGGTTCCCAGGGTTTTCCACACCCTGTGTCTTTCTGGGATCCTTGAATATGGAGTTTCCACCTGAAATCCCCTGGTGGAAATTTGAGTTGAAATCGAGAAGACACCGTGTTCCTTCATGCTTTTATTTCTTCTAACATTTAAATGTCCTGAGATTTTCTTTTCCCAAGACTCTACCAAGCTCTCAGAGACTCTAGGAAGCAGTTTTTGGTGGTAATGAATGGGTAATTTAACCAAATTTAATCAATCTGCCAAACTTTAGTGCTGGAAGCTGTTGCTTGGTGTCAAATGGTAACAGTGGAATAACAAAATGATGATGATGATAATTATGATGATGATGATGATGATGATGATGATGATATTCCTGCAGAATCTTAGCAATCAGAGAGGTTTTTTTCCTCCTTTTTCCCCCTTTCTAGTTTTGAGGGTGGTCTCTTGAGTCTTCCCAGCTGGAGCCGCTCTGGGCTCGGAGCATCCCGTGGGTGTGATGGTGGTGCTGCAGATGCTGCAGATCCCTCACCCTGTGTCCTTTCCATGTTTCTGCAGGAAGGAGACTCCCTGGGAGCCATGGAGAAGCTCTGCAGGCAGCTCACCTACCACCTGAGCCCCCACTCGCAGTGGAGACGCCAGGGCATCATGAAGAGGAAGCCGCAGTCCTGGTGAGTCCCTGCTGGGTCACTGTCCCCACGCTGGCCTTGCCACCCCCTCAGGGCCACCACACGGGGCTGGGCAGGGTGGGAAGAGGGTTTTCCATGATTTTTGGTAAATGTGGGAGCTGCCTGTTGCTCCTTGAAGTGACAGGAGGAACAAATCCACTGGGATGAAGAGAAGTGCTCAGAGCTGGGAGGTTGGAATGTCCCAACCTCCTAGTTTATCACAACCTCCAGAATCCTCCTTCCTCTCCAACCTCACCAGCATTTCCCCCATTTCTGCTTCCTTCATGCTCCCCCAGAGGTGTTTTCCTCTGTTTCCACCTTCCTTTCCCTGTTGCAGAGCAGAGCAGCACTTCAGTGCCCGGGGAGGAGGAATGGTCTGGAAAACCTGAGCCATCCATCCTCCAAACATCCCTTGTCTCCCAAAGCACTCCAAGAGCTCCTAATTAGCTGGTAATTAATGCACAGGCTCGTGTCAGCATGCATGCCGTGCCTTGTAGTTTACACAGAAGGAATTTTTTCTTTAAAAATAGGAAAAAGAATAACCCAAATCCCCTCCTCATCCAGCAAAGCATTCCCACCTGGTGTCATCCTGGATCCACAGAGCTGAGAAACCTGTGAATGAGGCTGGTGGGAATAGAAAGAGCTGCTTGTTTTCCTGATGTTGGGCATTATATATTTATTATTTTTGCTTAAGGGAGCGAGAAATAGGAACTAAGCTGCAATCTGGGAGAGGCAGGATTTGTGTCCAGCTGCTGGCTCGTGGTCCCAGGGGAGTTTTGGTTGTAATGGAGCTGTAGTGGGAATTAATCCCATGAAAAAAAAAGGGATGGCTAATGAGAGGGGAGGAACATGGTCACAGGAGGAAAAAAAGACAAAATGAAATAAAGGATTGAGTGGCCAGGTAGGATAAGGAGCACATTTACCAAGGATCTGGCTCAGCATCCTGACAAAGTGCTGTCCTGGGAGACCAAAACGTGGAGAAATGTATTTCATTAGCAGCATTACCCACTTTTTTGGTGGTTTTTAAGGAGTATTGATGGCTAGAATTTGCAGTTTGCAATAAAGCAGCAGGAATTGGGGGAATATTGGAGCTCCTAGGCTGTGTCCCGCGGGCACACGGAGCTGGAATGACCCAGCAGCTCATTACCCTCATTAATTAGGGTAGGAAATGCTCACCCCTTATCACCCCATCGGGGCATTGTTCCAGTCACACTGATGCTGCTTCTGAGCTCTTTACAGCCCCAAAAACCGCAGGAAATCCTTGAAAATGAAAAGAATTCGTGCCCTGCTTTGTGTGCCCCTCTGTCCTTAATTACCAATCCCTGTCCTTAATCCCCAGCCCGGGATGAGCAGGGCTTTATCTGCAGCCTCTCCTTGAGCAGCCTGAGGTTTTCCAGGGCTTTAGGGGCAGGGATGAGGTTTTGGGATGAGGTTTTGGGATGAGGTTGTGGCTGTCAGCGAGCCCTGATCACACAGAAGTGACCTTAGTGCCGCCAAGGTGGGAGGCTGGCTGCTGGTTCTGCCCCAGCCAGGCTTTGCAGGGTGGGATTTTCCTGGATTTCTCCTTCAGATGCTCTTTTAGGACATGGCTATGAGTTGAACCCTTTGCTGGAAGATGAAGTCAGTCTTTTATTAAGCTCTAAATGCCATAAAAGAGGGATTTCATCGAGAGCATCCTGCTCTGGGCTGGGATTTCCAAGTGCCCTGTGCTGCTCCCGAGGGAATCCTGAGCTCCCACTCCCAGGTTTTGGCATTGCCCTGACCCTGCCCTCCTGCCAGGTGTGGCAGGAACTCCCCAACATCACGGATCCACCTTTTTGTGTGTGTGAAAGGGAAAATGGCTTTTCTTCATCCCACACCCACCGTATCCATGGCAGATGAGAATGGGAAGCAGAGCAGCAGCAGGAGGAGGAGGATGGGGATAGAGGATGGAGCTGATTTTTTTGTCCAGGCAGAGGAGGAGGATGAGGACAGAGCATGGAGCTGATTTTTTGGCCAGGCAGAGGAGGAGGAGGAGGATGGGGACACAGGATGGAGCTGATTTTTTGGCCAGGCAGAGGAGGAGGATAGGGACACAGGATGGAGCTGATTTTTCAGCCAGGCAGAGGGGAAGGCTGTGCTTCCCAACCCCAGCTCCTCCCAGGCTGGGTGCTCCCTAAATCCAGGCAGACATTCCCAGCCCTGGCAACGCAGCACCCAAACCTCTGCCAAATGACTTTTTTTTTTTTTTTTTTCTTTTTTTTTGGCACATTATAAATCTGTCTGGCTCTCCCTCGCCGTCTCCGCACCTCCCTCGGAATACATTAAAACATCCAGGGATGAAAATCGGGGAAAGCCAACAGCAGCAGGGTGAAGCCAGCCTGCTAAAGTCATTTCCCTCCACCTGGCTCTGCCTGGGGACACGATTCCAGCCCACGGCTGGAGCAGCAAGGGTGGAATCCTGGAATTTCCCTGTTCCTGGAGTCTCCCTGCTCCTGGAATCTCCCTGCTGCTGCTGCTGCTGCAGCATCACAAAGGGAAAATCGGGAATCAAAGCTCCCGAAATGGCTGTGGAGCAGGGGCTGGGAGGGAGGAGGTGTTTCCCAGGGGAAACCATCCCGTGGGGACATCCCCTGCCTTTCCCAGCTGTGGTAGGAACAAGGCAGGAATGCAGCAGGGAGGATGAGGGCAGCGGGCAGCAGCTGAAGGAATATCAAATATTCACGTTGTAACTCCGAATTTACATCGGATAAACCCTTTTTTCTTTTTTTGTTTGTTTGTTGGTTGGTTTGTTCATTTGGTTTGGTTTGGTTTGGTTTTTTTTTTAATTTTTCCCCCGTCAATGCCCCTGCACAAAGCGAGGAAGAATTTATGGTGAAGCAGCTCAGTTTAAATGTAATTGAATGGTGTCAACCTGGACCTAAATTCGTGGATTTTTTTATTCTGCTGCTGCTCTGCAATAAGCAGAGAAACCCCCAAATGTCCACAGCAGGGTGACTTTCTGCACTTTCTAACCCCATTTTTTGTTTTACAACTCCCAGCCCTCGCTCATGCAAGCCCCCCAGTGCTGGCACTTGGAAAGAGCCAAGATTTGATCCTTTTCTCAATTTTCCCGGGTTTTCCAGCTGGTTCTGCTGAGCTCCAGCCCATTCTTCTCTTTGCCACTTGTCCTTTCTGCTGGTGACATCTGGGACTCAGCCTGGACTCCTTTCACCCTCTGATGGGAAATCATTTGAAAGCACCCTGAAAATAGCAGGAAAATTAATGATTTGGGACAGCTTTTGGAAATGGGGAGGCTCTGTGAGGCTGTGGCAGATTTAACCCCTGGTCACCTGAGGGTTGGATTGGCATTTGGCTTCCAGGTGCAGAGACCTGTTAGAACAGAAGGTGTTTGGATTTAATGATGAATTTACAGAGGTTGAGCAGCTTTATTTTGATGGCAGGAATGATCTTTCAGCATCCCACTCCTGATTTCATCAGGGACACAAAACATTTCTGTCCTGCAGGAATGCTGGGTGCTGGGCTTTCATGTTGGCAGTGCCTGCTTGCATTGCTTTACAAAGGGGAAAAAAAAATAATTTAAAAGTGAGTTTTTCATGGTGGTGGGAGAAGCCCTTTGGAAAACAGAAAGGGAATGTTTGTGGCTGGAAATCCTCCTCTGCTGTGGCAGCTGGTGGGCGAGAGGAGCTGGAGCTCCTGCAACAAATGGTTCCTTCAGAGCATCCAGGCGGTGGGAGGAGGCTGGAGCAGGACTGTGCAGGGTCTCCTGGTCATTAAAATCCCATTTCTGTGTGTGTGTCCTGCAGGAGGGCAGGGAATGTGGGAGCTGGAGCCTTTGGGATGTGTGTGTGGGTGATCCCTCCTCCCCGTGTCCATGGGATTGTCATTCCATGGGCATTCCACGGCTGTCCCAGGGAGCACAGAGGACAGAGGATGCCACAAAATGCTCAGAACTCAGAGATTTGGGGTGGTGGGGTAGTTTTCCACCTTTTGCAGTGGAAAACAAACCTCTCAGCTCTTTACAGCATGGCCCCACACAGCAAATGAGGAGTTTGATGGGGTTCAGGGCACACAGGGAGGAGTAAAAAAAGGAACTTTTTGAGGTACCAATAAGGAGTTGGGAGAAATAACTGGGTGTAATTTTATCTCAGGAATGCCCTTTTCATCACCTCTGTCCTCCTCACCCCACTCTCTTCCATGGCCATGGGGCATTTCCTCCATCTGCCAGTCTGGGGCTCTTTGGACTTTTTATAGCTACTCAAGATGTGACTTTTCTCCTTCTCTTCTGGCTGGGCTGGGAGCAGACCCTGATTTGCCCTGTCAGTTGTTCTGTTCCCAGTTCTCCTCCACATGATGCTGCTCTGGGCTGCTGCCCCTTGAGTTTATTCCCTTTGGCACATGCCTGGCTGCAGGGACAGTCCCTGCTGTGCTTGTGCCCTCTGATGGCCTGGGTGACTTCCAAACTGCTCCTTTGCTTGGTGAAAAATCCATTTCCCAGGATATCTGAACAGGGCTGATCCTTTGCCTGTGCCTGGCTGGCAAAAAAATTGGGATTTATTTTTGTGGAACCCCAATGGTTGGGTTTGGGTGGGATGGACAGGTTAAACCTGGGATTAAATGTTTCTGCTTCCCAGAATAAAGGGAAAATCCCAACCCTCTGAAGCTGGGATGCAGCTCCCTGGAGCTCCTTGTTATGTAGAAATTCCAGTGAATCTTTTCTCCAAAAATGCTGTTTAATGTGTGAACATCCCCTCTGGCAGCCTCAGGGCTTTGTGACCTCGCAAAAACTGTGGTGAAATGTTTTGTCCTGCTGGGAATGGGGGTGTGATGTTGGAGGGGAGAGGAGGAACAGACCAGCAATCATCCAGCACAGGCTGAGTGGGAAGAAGGGAAGGATTCCATCCAGCTGGAGATGGATGTCTTGAATGAGAGAGGAATTAAAAAAAAAAAAAAGAAAAAAAAGCTGTGTCATTTCAAAGTCGATAAAGTACAGCACTAAGAGGCTTTGGTGTTAAAGAATTCTCTTTTCAGGCTAGTGGGGTATGAATTCAGGGTGTCAGGCAGGGAGGGATGGAGCTGACAGTGCACAGGGATGTCCTGAGCTGCTCCCAGCTCAGCAGCCCGAGTGTGTCAATGTTACAACAAAATAGAGGCCGAAACCAAACCCAAGGAATTCCTTTTCCACCCAGTTCTCCCTGCTGGATGATGCTGAAGGGCCCAAAAGCTCAGAGAATTCAGGACAGGCCATGAAACAGCACAGTTCAGGCTCCAGAGGCTTGGAAGGAAAATGTTGTGATGCTTCTGGTTGAATTTGAAGAGTCAGAGACCTTTGAAAAGGGGCTAAACTGTGAGCAGATGAAATGCCTGGTGTGGGGGAAAGGTGGAATGCTGCAAATCCGGGGGAGTAAAGACTTGTGAGGGCTGTGGTTGAGAAATAATTCTGCAACGTGTGGCTCATGGCAATTAGAGGAGCTGCCCCCATGGTGGGATCATTAAGGCTGGAAAAACCTTCTGAGATCAAGACAGATCTCCACATCTTTAAATGCCTCTAGGTATCCCTGAAATAACTCCAGGGAGATATTATTGATGATATTCTGGGGGAAATTTGATTTTTCCTGTGCCTGTTGGAGTGGGAGCTGTGGGATCTGGAAAAACTGAGCAAACCACATCAAGCAGGTGCTGAGATCACTCCTTGCCACTGAGAGCAGTTTGGCCACCAGATCAGCAGGTTTGGGGTGGGAATGAGCTCTTTTTCCAGCTGAGTTTGGCTGGGGGAGAGGTTATCCCTGCCCAAGGAGAGGCTCCAGCCAGGAGCTGGCATTAGCCAAGACCTGCATTTGAAGCTGCTGAGCTGAACTGTAAATAATTCATGTGAAATGCCACCCGGGTTGGTGGCACAGGCCTGGCACGTCCAAGGGACTTCAGGTTTTCCACTGGCTCGATGTGTAAAATGAGCTCTAACCCTGCTCCTTGTCTGGGCTGCCCCAGCATTGAAAACAATTGACCCCAACTCAAAGCACCATTCCCCCCACAGTGCTGAATATTGACCCTGACAAAGGCTCCAATTGCTTTTTTTGCTGCTCCTGCCAGCCAGAAATGCTGGAAAATAAAGCAGGAACAACCTGAGGCTGGGGTGAGGTGATTTAGAGCAGCAGAACATCCCTCCCTACTGACTTTTCCCTCACACTTTTTGCTGCAGCCTTATGAACTTGGGGTTTTTAAGGCACTACCTGGGATTTAAAAACCTCAATTTCAAACCTCAATTTAAAAACCTCAAGCCATCCTCATCCTCCTCTTTCCTGTCTCCTCCTGCATCTGAATCAAGGAATACCATGGTGGTTTTCCTCCCCTCAGAGGGAACATCCCTCCCACCTCCTTGCACTAGGGGTTCTTGTGCCTCCTTAAATGTGTTTTTTAGTCCAGTGCTTAATTAGAAAAGGCCTTAGATGGTGAAAAGTGTGGGGTTTTTAATTTCGTGGGTTTTTTTGTAATAATTACTCCTCTGCTCCTGGGCAGAGTGGAAATGAGATTTTGCACGAACACATGGCAGGGATTATTTAAATCCATCCCCGCCCCTCGGCCCGCGGAGCCGGGAACCAACCGGGAGAAATTGTTATTAAACGAGGGAATCAGCTGGGAAAATATCTCATCTCCCCAGCCTGGAAGTCGTCCAGACCCTCTGTGATGATTTTTCATGTCTCAAACTGACACCGACTCTTTTTTTTTGGGTGGTGAGGGGCAATTTTGAGGCCTGGATGCCGCTCCATGGGGGAAAGGCATCACTCCCCATTAAATCCCCAGCCAGCCCGGCCTGGCTGTCACCCCGGGCTATATTTCCCAATTAAGACAATCAAGCCGGATGATGAAGCTTTGATAGGCGCACTTTACATTTATTTTATTTCCCCAGCCCTTTCAGGCGGTGAATGGAGGTGTTTAGTGAGCTCATCCATCACTTTTACCCGGCGGTGAATTCCCACCTCCCACAGCTGCTGCTGCTGCCGCTCTCTTTGAATGGAAATAACGCTTTAAAATAAGGCTTTAAAATAACAAACGGGGGCTGTGTCACCGCCAAGGGATTCCTGTCTGTCCCCTGAGTGTCCCCATGGGTGGCACAAACTGGGCTCAGCCCCTTCCACTCCCACCCTTCATCCTCACACACCCCTTGGCTCCTGGGAGATGGGGTGGAGAGCAGAAAAAAACCCTCTGGAGCATCTGAAGCACAGAAGGTTCTTTTGCATCTCAAAAGGGTTTTTTTTGGCACTTCCAGGAAAAGGTCCAAAGCCCCCTGGACACGTTGAAGTTTTTCCAGGCCTTGCCAGCCGGTGTTTTGACACATGGCAGTGTTCAGCCCCAAGGCTGATCCCTTTTGTCCAGCCCAGGGTGGCAATATGTTCTTCCAGGTGTTTTATTCCCTTTTATCCAGGATTAGAGCCAGACTGGGGAGATGGAGGGGTTTTTTTTTAGGATGAATCCACCCTGGTGTGCTCTGGGGAATGAGGATTATTCCTGGCAGAAATTCCCATCTGGAGCCAGTCCTCTCCTGGATTCCTAGTTTTAATCAGCTGCTGGGCCCTCCAGTGGAGCTCGTTATCCCAAAGATGATGAGCTGGAGACTTGGGAGGCAAAAAAAATATAAAAATAATGTATGTTTTGACATAATATGGGCAGATCGGGAAGATTTGTTGTTGGGCTGATCTTCCCAGCGCCGTTCCTTGAGCAGGAGCACAGTGACACAAACCTTCATCACTGGTGGGTGCAGAGAGCAGAGAAAAAAGGCAAAATATTCACATTTGGAGGGCCTGTGTTGGAGCAGAGAAGCCAAACAGGCAGCCAGGGAAAATCCAGGGAAGGTTTTTGTGGTTTTCCTGCTTGTCCAGCAGAATTTGCCATGCTGTGGGGCCTGGGGGAGCTGCTCAGAGCACAGGATCACATTCCTGCTCTGTTGTGCTCCACCTCTGCTCCCTGCTCTGTTCTCATCTTTGGGGGGAGCTGGAGGCTGAAATCCCCCCAGTCAGCAGGGAAATAACCTGCCAAAAGCAGCGGAGTGCTGGGGGAAAAGGGAGTTTGCTTTGCTGCTCCTCATTGCCCGGATTTTTCCCTTTGTTTGGCTTTGCAGGAATGGCTGCAGCCTCTTTCTGCTGCCCCTGGGCTCAGGGAAAGGGATCTTAAAATGAAATAACTGCACCAAAAACCCGTGCCCAGCAGGAATAGCAACCCACAAGGTGCCAAAATTTCATTTTCAACCTCTGCTGCAGTTACAGAGGAGAGGAGCACTGGGAAATCCTCTCATTGGGACAGAAGATGAAAGAGCCACCCCAAAAAAATCCCTTTTTCTTCTGAAGCCAGGGGCAGGGAGGTAGCAGTGGGTCGGGTTGTGTCCTGTTATTCCTCACTGGGGGGGAGCTGAGGGGACAATGCTGCCTCTGTTCTGCTGGGCTGAAGGGGACCCAGTATTTGATGTTAATGTGAAGCAGATGCATCCCAGGGTTGGAATTTCCAGCCCCGGGGCAGGGAGGGTGTGAAGGAGCAGCCCCACACTGCTCAGGGCTCCTGATCCCCGGGATCCCAATCCCACCCCAACCCCTGGGAGCACCGTGGGCCCCTGCAGGGAAGCAGGATGGCCACAGGAGCAGGGTTTGCTTGGTGTTTGTGTGGTGAAAACCAGGCCAAACAAAGCTTTTTTGGCTCTGTAGATGTGCAAATTCTGATTAAAAACTGGCCAAACCTCAGGTGAGAGGCTCTTGGCTGCCTCACTGTGTCTATCTCCTCTTCCCTTGGCTGCTGCAGCTCCTCCAGCACAAATCCCTGGATGTTCTTTGGGGTGTTCTGTGCTCATGGGGGGGTTTCCTGACCCCCAGGATGTGGTTGGAGGCCACCAGCCCCACCTGGGACATCCCAGATCCATCCCAGGGGTCCCTGTCCCCCCCAAACCAGCTGTGCCCAGGGTCAGGAGCTGGAGTTTTCCCTTGGATCCATCCCTGAGCGTGGCAGGATCCGTGCTGGGCTTCACTTTAGACACCAGAGCTGTTGGGATTTTGGTGGGAAGGGCAGGATTTGGCTTGGAATAAGAACCTGCCAAGGATTAGGGGGGAAAAAGGGAATATAGGGGGGAAAAAATCCCTTCCCAAGGAGGGAGAGGGACAAGCAGGGCCCTGGGAGCCGGGCTGGCGGCTGCCTCTCGTGCTCTGGCTCTCATCACAGCAAGAGGGGACCTCAGCCTGCCTAAACTCTTCCAAATGTGATCTGTGCTCCAATAAAATAAACATTTTAGGGAAAGCCAAGCCCCAGGCACACATTTTGGCAGCTGATCACTCCCTAATTGCAGGAAGAGCAGTTGGGAGAGGGTTTCTTGGAGTTTTTTGGGGTTTTTTTTTCATTTCTTTGGGTTGGTTTCTGATGAGAAAACTGGGCTGGAGGATCAGAGTTGAAACTTCTCTCCCCACATCTCCCTCCCCCCAAAAATCCTGGGTTTTTTCCCTTTGTATGAATGGAATTCAACTCGTTTCAAGGAACAGGAAACACAAACAGCCTCTGCTAAGTGTGAACCTCAAACCCTCAGCGAGGGCCTGGATGATACAGGGAGTTCTCCACAAATTATTCCTGGATTTTTGTTGTTGTTTGACGACACCAGGGGCAGATTTGAGGGCTTTGGGAGAGGGTTTTGGTGGGCAGAGGTGAATTGGAGCTGTTGCCTGGGTGTTTCCCTCAGCCCAAAACTCCTCGGGCTCTGGAATGGGATGGAGATAATTAACACCAGCCCCGATAATTAACACCAGCCCGGATAATTAACACCAGCCCCGATTTCCATCTGCAAATAGACACAACGTGGCAAAGCTCAATTTGTGGTGAGGGGCAGAGCAGCAGCAGCTCCACACTCACTTTTGGGGTCACATCCAGCCTGTTAACGGAGTCATTCCTTCCAAAAATCAAACC
>JBBMKD010000063.1:5128235-5142882 GCA_037834095.1 Argya squamiceps | reverse complement strand
ATCTCTGGTGCAGTCTCACAAGCTGTGAGTTCCAGCTAACAAAGTAGGAAATGGTTCTATCTCGATCTCTTTCCAAGCACAAACAGTCCAATTACAAAGTGACACCTAAATTATCTTTACTTTTAACCCAATAACCAACCACCCGTGGCCCGCAATGGGGATTTTTCTGTCTAATTACAAGATACCACCCAAACCCATGAAGAAAAAGGTGAAAAAGAAGGACTTAGCTTACACCCTAAAACCTCCATCTTGCTTTATATATATATATATTACTGTATTCTAAAACCTTAAACTCTTAAGTTTTTCACCCTATGATATTACAGTTTGTTGCTAGAGGACACGAAATGAAGGACACACGCAGTCAGTTGTCAGGGCAAAACCAGAGAGCAGTTTATTTTTTTACATGAGCTTATATAGATTTTGGACAATGATCATGGATTGGAGGATAAGGTTGCCACCTCTCCAACCACACTGGTCAAACTAGAAGTCCATCAATTGTCCCTTCTCCACAGAGGAATGTAAACATCACTTTGTTTTCATGAGAATTCGTGAGAAATTCTACTACAAAAATGCCAACATCAGAAGGCTGAAAAAATCAGGGCAACAACAGTTTTCTATCTAAATTACATACCCGCAATCCCAGGGCTATCAGTCAATTTTGGAAGCCTGTTCTGAGGCCTCAGGTCAAATGTTCCAGGGCCTCAGGTCAAATGTTCCAAGGCCTCAGGTCAAATTTGTGATTCTGTGCCAAGGCCTCAGGTCAAATCACAGAATCACAGAATGTGGAGGTTGGAAGAGACCTTCAAGATCATCGAATCCAACCCATCCCTAACCCACAACTAGATCATGGCATCGAGTCCCACATCCAGTCTCTTTCTAAACACATCCAGGGATGGTGACTCCACCACCTCCCTGGGCAAACCATTCCAGTATTTAATCACCCTTTCAGTGAAAAACTTCTTCCTAATATCCAACCTACATTTCCCCTGATGGAGCTTCAGGCTGTGTCCTCTTGTTCTGTCAGCTGCTGCCTGGAGAAAGAGACCAACCCCAGCTGTCTACAGCCACCCTTCAGGGAGTTATAGAGAGTGATAAGGTCACCTCTGAGTCTCCTTTTCTCCAGGCTAAACAACCCCAGCTCCATCAGTCGTTCTTCACAGGGCTTGTTTTCCAAACCCTTGTAAGTAGTGTATTCTTCAGGGACAGTGCAGAAAGCCTAAAACTCTCAGTGCTCAGGGTCCCAACATCAACCCCTCCATGTCCTTGCCTCCCCCCTCACAGCCTGAAGTCCGTGCTGATGGGGAAACCCCAGGACAACACGGTGGACTTGTCGGGCATCCCGCTGAGCCTGAAGGACGTGGAGAGGGTGACGTCCTACCTGGAGCACAGCTCGGAGCACATCGACACGGTGGAGCTGTGCTTCACCGAGCTGACGGACGAGCTGCTGCTGCAGCTGCTGCCGGCGCTGGGCCGCCTGCCCCGCCTCACCACGCTGGCCCTCAATGGGAACCGCCTGACCAAGGCCGTGCTCAGGGACCTCACTGACACCCTCAAGGACCCCAGCAAGTTCCCCAGCGTCACCTGGATCGACCTGGGCAACAACGTGGATATTTTCTCGCTGCCCCAGCCCTTCCTGGTCAGCCTGAAGAGGCGTTGCCCCAAGCAGGGCAATCTGCCCACCATCCTGGAGTTTGGGGAGGGGCAGGTCAGCGATTTGGAGGGGCAGGAGGGGTTGGGGGACAGCCAGGAGGAGCTGAGGGATGGGCCAGGCCGGGCTGGCAGCACAGACTCGGGGCAGACAGACAGAAAGGCCGAGGCTGGGGAGATCCCTGCCTCAGAGCGAGGTGCTGCCACGCCACAGACATGATGTCCAGCCCTTGGGTGGGCACCTTGAGCAAGGATGACTTCAAACCTCAGAGCTGGGAGGGGTCTGGTCCCACTCCTGGATGCTGCAGGAGTCCCAGCTGCTGCCTTCCCCCTGTGCCACGAATGTCAGCGATTTTCTTCTCGGAGAACACATCAAAGTGATCACGTGGAGTGTTTGTATTTCCTAAAAGCTGGCCGGGTGTTTTGAAGCATTAGTGGTGTGCTGTGCTTTTGGCTCTCTCAGAAATGCCTCTCCAAGGGGCTGCAGAACCTCAGAAGGGCAGGAAAAGGGAGCAGGGAGGCTGTGCAGGGAAGGGCTCCCTTTCCTCAGTGCATGGACAGACAGCAGCCAGCCCAAAGGATGGGATAAACCTTCCATCCTTCCCACTCCTGGCTCCAGGGATCACTGGGGAGATGCTTGGCTGCTGAGACACAACAAAAACCTGCTCACACACAAACCAGGGCTCAAAAACCTGCTCACACACAAACCAGGGCTCAAAAACCTGCTCACACACAAACCAGGGGTGTTCCTGTCAATATTGTGAGCCCAGCCCAGAGGCAGAGCTTTGTTTTTCTAGGGCAGGGTTAAATCCCAGCCTGCAGCATGCCTGGACAGCACCCTCACCCTCCAGCCTTACCAAAACCAGGCTGGCACCAGTGCCTGCCCAGGATTTCTCCAGTAAAATCCAGTTTCCTGCCAGCTGTGAAAACTCCTGAGCTTTTAATGGGAGCATCCATTCTGGGAGGGACACATAAATCCTGGAGTCAGGCTCTGGAGCATCACTGACAGAAAGAGAGCACGGTACTGAAGGGTTAAAAAAGGTAAAAGAAGCCTGGGGTTCATCCCCTCTCTCACTGCCACACAGCCAGCTGGGATTTAAAGCCTCAGAAAGCCTTGGGGTCACTTGGCCATGGCTGTTGCCCCCTGGACCACAAGTGCTTTGTTTCTAAAATGCTCCAGTTTTCCCTAAGGCAGGGCTTTGGGTTTGGTTGTGTTTCAGATGGGAAATGGATCAGCCCAGAGCAGCAGAGCTGGCATGTGCATTTTGGCTTTTTGGAAGCAGAATTTCACTGGATCCCAAACCTGGGGGAGGGCAGGAAAGGGGGAAAAACTTCCTCTCCTTTGTGTTCCAAGGAGCAGACCTGACTCCCTTTGCAGAGGGAGCCTCTCTCTGTCCCAGGCCCTGAGCAGCTCCCAGCAGTGACTCCAGCTTGGCTTTTTTGGGTGCAAACAGGCTTTTGGTGCCATTGGCTCTGTCCATTTTTCCAGAGGGGCTTCAGGCTGCCAGTGGTTGTTTGTCCTCCATTTGCAAGAAGGTAACTCAGAAAAAACTCTGCTACTTTTAATACATTTGGCAACACTCAGTATGATTTGCATGTATCCAAGCCTTTTTTCCTTAGTTTTTTTTTAATTCTAACTCTTTCCAACAGGCATGAAAAGAAAAACTTTCCAGTGAATATGGAATATTTCTGTTTGAAATAAAGGAGCTATCCATAAACAAAATAAATGATAATGTTTAATAAACAGCCAGTATTGAATTTTTCCTCTGTCCAGGTTGAATGCCCAGGAAAAAAAAAAAAAAAACAGAGGACAAGGCAGTGCTGAGCTGCTGGTCTGAGTTCTTCAAGGGGCTGAAGAAATAAAGAGCTCAGTTTATGGGCTGGATTCTTCAGGGTGGGCATAAAGTGGACACAGAAGCATCATAAAAGAATCTTTTAAATTTTAAATATTGCCAGTGTGGAAAAATAATGTGGGAGAAGGGAATGCTGAGAGCAGGGCAGTGCTCCACAGGGTGTTTATCTCCAACATTAGTGCACTGAAGGAAAAAAAGCTGTTTGTTTGCAGCAAGAGCTCTGTCCCAGCAACAAACCATGGGGGCCAAGGAGCTGGGGGGAACAGAGGGGGATTTAAACAAGAACAAGATTTCTCTCTGCAGAATAAAAAGAAAAAGAAACTGCAGCAATTTCTTCTTTCTACCCAGGTACCTCAGACTGGGCTCCCCTCCTCCTCATGCACAGCTCAAGCCTCTCTGCCTGTTTAAATTATTTAAATCACAAACTCCTTGCTGCAAGATTTTTATTCCTTGCTAAGTATTTGCACAGGGTCTGAGGAGCTGCCTGGACCCCCCAGTTCACAAATTCACAAACCAGGGGCACTTTGCATTTAGAGTGAGCTCTGCATCCTTAATTCCTGTTTTGCTCCATTCCCTCAAGGACAAAAACCACCCAGGAGGCTCCTGCTGCCACATTTCCCCTCCAGCTCAGCTTCCACCTGCTGGGAAACACATCAGGCCACGGAGAAATAATTTAAATATCTCCAAAGAGAGATCCCACATCCCACAGCCTTTGCCATGTGCAGGTGTTGCTGCACTGCCTGAGCCACCTCTGCTCCACTGGTACTGACCATATCCCTGTGCCCAGTGAGGACTGAGCCCTTCTGAGACAGAGAAAGGGCCAGAAAGGGCTTTTTATCACTAGATCCGTGCATGCTGCAGGATGCACCAAATTACTTGCATGGAAAAAGGGAAAAAAAAGCAGAGCTGCTGTAGAGAGAGTTGGTTATAAAAGCTGTGGCTCATCAGAGCCTTCCTCACAGTGTGGATTAGTTCAATTATCCACTTAGTGCACTTCAGGATAATGATGATGCTGTGGGCTCAGCACACAGTGGGGCTTGGTTGGGTGGTTTTTGGGTTTTTTTAAAGGAAGCAGAGTGAGATGCTTCCCTTCCCAGCTCATCAACATCAAAACAAGCTCAGGGCTCACTCCACGTGTAATCAATGTTCCCTGGGCTACACTGGGCTGCTGCTTCGGGTCAGAAGCTTTTAACTGGCCTTAGATGAAGGATTCAAGGACTGAAAATCGCTGCTGTTGGAATATTAAAGCAGAATGAGGTCATTTCTTGTCGAGGAGGGGAGGAAAGGGCCACCATAAAATAAACAAAGCATAAAACACCTCAGCCTGGCTTGGTTGGTTCTCTCCCCACCAGCTCTGCCTGGGCATGAAGCAGAGCAGTCTGGAGAGGAGATTTATGCCCTCAGCAACAAAAAATGTAATTGGAAATCATTCTGTGCAGACTGAGGAGCCCACAGCGAGGGGAATGGAAACAGCAGGCAGGGAATGAGAGAGGGTGGGAGAGGCACCAAAGGGCTGGTGCCACGCTCCAGAGAGCTCCTTCCAGCTGGGTGAGCTGGGAAGAGCCTGGCTGTGTTTTGAGGGTGGTTATTCATTTCAAATGAGGGTTCCATTCCCAGAGGATGGTTGGGAGCAGGAAAGAGGGCTGGGAAAATTCACCCCCAAGCAGGGAGTGTGTGGGAGAGCAGAGGGAGACATAAAAACGCTGCTGGGGATGTCCAGAAGCTCAAAATACACTTAGGCCAAAAGCACTGCTGCTGCTCAGGGGCAGAAGTCAGCAAATGTCAACCCAGAATTGCTCAAACACCGACTTTTCCCTGAGGAAGAGCCAAAAAGTGACCTAAAGGATTAAAGGGACGCCATGGGAGGCAGCAGTGGCTGGGGGCTGCCCCAGGCTGGGTTATCCCACTAAAACTGCCTTTGGAGAGGGGCAAAAACCTTCCAGGGCTCCCCTGAGGGTCACCACCCCTGGTTTCAGCAGCAGGAGGAGGTTTGTGAGCTCATGCTCAGGAGCCCTCATGTCCTGGAAACACAAAGACTCCCCTGCTCCATTAGCTGGGATCTGCTATTGCCATGGAAACTAATTGACCTTATTAGCAGAATTCATCAAAGCTCAGGGGTACAAACAAGTGACCCAAGCTCTGCAGTGAGATGTCACTTGGTGAGCAACAGATGAAATCTCCTCCCGACCTCTCTGGTGCAAGGATGTCATCCCCTGACCCCACTTTTCCTCCAAGGGCAGTGGAGTTTTTCTCTGCCTGGGGGATGATTTCCACCAGTAGGTTTGTAGAGAGCAAGAGGAGAGGAGCTTTCCAGCTCGATGAAATGTCTTTAACAGGAAATTCTGAAGGACAGGACCACCCCTCACAGTGCTCTGCCTCCCTCCAGCCAGGCTCCAATCTCACTTCCAAAGGGGAACCCAGCTCCAGGCACATTAACATGAATATTAATTAATTATCATAAATAAATGGATGG
The DNA here is from genome assembly GCA_037834095.1 of Argya squamiceps. Lineage (NCBI taxonomy): Eukaryota > Metazoa > Chordata > Aves > Passeriformes > Leiothrichidae > Argya > Argya squamiceps. The sequence goes on along the minus strand of JBBMKD010000063.1, from coordinate 5,136,909 downwards.
AGACCCCCAGGCTGGACAGGGCTTGGAACAACCTGGATTAGTGGGAGATGTTCCTGCCCACAGCAGAATGCTGGAATTAAATGGGCTTTAAGGTCCCCTCCAACCCAAACCAGTCTATAAAATGTTAGCACAGGGTTTGTTCTCAAGGAGAATCACAAGACCTTTTCTCACTGGAGGAATCCTGGATCCCACGCTGGCACTGCAGGAAAGGTATTTAGGAATAAAGTGTCGTTTTTTATGTGACAGCTCCATCAGCCCATGGCTCAGTGACCCCTGGTGGATGGGGAACTGGAGGTGCTTTGTTTACAGCCCATTCTGGCACTTCTGGGCATGCATTTTTTATCTCCACCTCTGTAAATACACAGCCACAGCTGGTTTTACCTTCAGCTCAGCTGATGGTTTTACATAAAATTGAAGACCTGATTTAACAGAGTCAGAGAAGATGCAACCTGTTCACCACAGCCTTTAATTAGGTGTGCAGTTTGCTGAGTTTTCTTGGCTCCTAATAGCTTATTGATCCTGTGGCTTCTGAGCCATCTCTCTTCTTTGCTGTTTTATTCACTCAGTCTGAGGAGAAAATAAACCTGTGGGGTGGTTTGCATCCAGCAGGTTGGGATGAGCAATCCCAGCCTTGCAGTGAGCTTGGTGCACGTGGCAGCTCTCAGGGAGCTGTTATTGGAAGGACAAATAGATTTGAGGTTTACAAAAGAGGAGAGAAATATTAATAAAGAATTTGCTGAAGGTCTGGCCTGGGTATTTATCACTGGATTTTCAAGGTGTGTGCTGTAAAAACAATTTATTCCTGGCTCTCCCTGTCAGCTCTGTCCTTCTCCAGGGAAAACCAGGGTTCCTCTGGGTCTGGGCAAGGCTCTGGGGAGGTGCTCTGTGATTAGGATTTTGCAAGCAGCACTCACAGCCATCCTAAACAATCAACAGAATTAAAACCTCAAAGAATTTTCCTACAGGCCCAAATTCCTGGAATAAACCTACAGAGACTCAGGGATGGATGGAAAACTATGGGATATTGGGCTAGAGCAGATGTGGAAAATGCAGCTGCATCAGCACAGGAATGAGCTTCCCTTTGGCAGCTGCTCCTTGTAACTCACTCCAGGTAAGGGCTGCAATTCCAGCTCTTCTAGAAATGATAAATCAGGAACTAAAGAATCAATCCCACTCTGGTAGCTGCTGCCCCAGGGCTCTGACTCCTGATCCTACAGGATTCCACTGCTGGGGAATTCTGCATGCAGAGAAACAGGCAGAAAATCCCAGAGGTGGACAGGCTTCAAACACAGAAAATAAAAGGCTCTGCTTGGGGCTGTGTGCATTTACACATCACTTTCCAAGAGGAGAACTTCACCATTCCTCTTTTTTCTTGTTGTTTCATCTTCACTGTACCCACCTGCTTGTTAATTATCAATTCCAAGGCTCAGGATTTTCCAAGCTGTGCTTTCCTGCAGGCTCAGAGCTCCCCTCCACCACAGGCACAGAAACAGCAGAGCTGGGGGCTGGAATGCAAATATTATCCTTTTTCTGTGCCAACCCCCAAAATGGGCTGAACTTCCAGGGCAGGGGCAGCCACCAGCCCAGAGCTGTCCCCTCACCCTGCTGTCACATCCATTCTCGAAACCATTTGAGTGTTGTTGGTGATTCTTCAGCCCTGCTCTCCTCCCCAAAACCCTTCCTTTGCCTCAGCTTTAGCCTCTGACCTGTTGCCCAGTGACACCACGTTGCTGCTGTCATCTCCAAAGACCTTTTTTGAAGCATAAAAGCAGCACCTTTGAAATCCCTTGTCCTTGATGCAGCTCCTGCTTTGCATTTCCAAACAGCCTGGCCCTGACACTAAAGCTTTATTTCACCTCCTGCAAGCACAGAGCATCTTCCTCCAAAGCACAGCAACAAACAGGCTGCTGGGGAGGTGACTGGATAGATTAAATGAAATTAAATTCAAAGTGCAGGTACCTTGGTGCAAGGGCTTCCCATCACTGCATTTCAAAGCTCCCACCTCTCTCCCAGCTTTGAAACCATTCCCATCATCTTCCCAGCAGGAATCCCCTGGATTTCACTCAGCACAAAGAGTTTATTATTTACTGCCATGGCAGAAAGGAATAAAATACCTGATTTGACACAGTTCAGGAGAATTGCTTTATCCTGTGACTGACCAAACCCTCTGCCTGCTCCCAGCACGGCTCCAAGCTCCAGTTTCTTATCTGTAATGAGGGGCTGTGGAGCACTGCAGAGTGCTGCAGGATTATCAGATGGAGGCACAGATGTAAAACGTTTATATTGGATATTTCAGCTGCTGCTGTTGCTGTGAGCTGCATTAAACAGCTCACAGATCACCTGAGCATCAGCTCTGCACTTGCTGTCTGATAAGGGCTGATAATCAAATTACCTTTGGTACCACTATTGTCTTGACTCAGGTGTTTATTAATAAAGTTTCAGCCAGCCAGGAAAAGTTATTATTTTTTATTATGGCTGATAACCTCAGGCTTAGCTGGAATGTTTTCTTTAATGTGCTGTTAAACCTCAAGCCTACTCCACTGTTCAGTGATAACAGCACCCAACAAACCCAAAGCCAACACTAACAAATCTTTAGGTGCAGTTTCCAAGTGCACAGAATACACAAAAAACCAAGAAAATCAAACCTAGAGTAACTATCCTACGGGATCTGGGAAAGCACAAGCAAGAAAGCAATCAAAAAATCTGGGAAATAAATTGAAATGATAAAGAAAAGCAAGGAGAGCCCAGCAGAAAGCCATAGGCAGCTTCAGAAACATCAATCATTATTTGTTTAGAGTTTGTGTTGCAGCTGTGCTGTGCAGTGATTTCACCACAAACCATTACAAACAAAAAAAAATCCTGTTATGGAAAAAATAATCCAAGTATTGACTTGCAAAAACTAACAAACAAAAGTCTTAATTATTGGAGATTAAACTTTTAACATCTCTATTTGATTAAAACAGCAGGGATTTGGAATCAGTCTCCACAGAGTGATTTTCTCAATTGCATTTTGTTCAGGCTTCAGTTCCACACAGGTGCTGGGGGTGTTTATTGACTCCAAATGCACCTGGAGCAGGCACAGCCTGGCAGGTCCTGAGCTGCACAGGAGGGAAAGGTAATGAAGGGCAAATCATCCTTCATTTTTTATTGAATAAAAATAAGTTTTAACTCCTTTGGCTCCACAGCACACTCAGACCAGGAACACTCTGGGGCTGGGACCATGACTGCAAGTTTGCACAGCATCAACAAACTGAGCCTTTGCTGGTCCAACATTAAGAAACATTAATTAACAGCTAATTAAAGAGTGACATGTTCACTGTGTGTGGGATTCTCTCCACAGTAATGAAAGTTGCAAATCTCTTATACAACAGGGAGGGAACCAGCAGTAAAACCAGGTTTCCCCAAAGAAGCATCTTTAAGGCTGCAAAAAATCTCTTTATTATGAATGCTCTGAGCTTGGTCACTGCCCCATCTTGTGGGCTCAAGTGTCAGGAGGCAAAGCAGGACAGATGTTACTCTGAATTAGAGCACAGGAGCAGAAAATGCTCAATGTTTTTTAAATGAGCCCTCCTTGCACACCCTAAATCAAATCCCACCTGTTCAGCCCTGACCACGTTCAGCAGTTTCAGGCTCAGTTTGTCACAGCTGGGCTGGAGCTGATTTCAAGCGTAAAATGAAGGCACTGAAGGGACAAGGAAGGGGAATGTTTGTCCCAGCAGAGCATTAAATGATGCATTAACCTTGTCCTTCACAGAACACGTGAAATGTGCTCCAGCTGTGGCAGCACAAGGTCACTGGGGTGCCAGGAACATCCTGAGCCCTGAGAAAGGCCCAAGACCTCCTGGTTATTTTGAGTTTTTGCTCTGAGCAGCTCAAGAGTTGCTGCCTGTGGTTATCACAGAAATTGTAACAAAGCATTTGCCATTCTTTAGCTGGGAGAAAACAAACCTGTGGCACTTGTCTTGCATGACACCAATGTTTCTCCTTGCTGGAAAGCAGCAGCTCCTTTGTGCCTCACTTCTCTGAAATGAAGGAGAGTTGGAAAATGAACAGCTCTTCCTCCTGCTCTGAGGGAAAAAGGAGTGAAGTGTCAATATTTAGGATTTGTTGGATTCTGCAAAGCTCAGACACACAGGACATCCCTTCCTCCTTTCTAATTAAGTAGATGCAGCTCACAGTGCCTCAACTGAAAGAGCAGCCACCCAGCCAAGCTCTTTACATTTCCATTAATAGCTGGGATGTATTAATTATAGTAATTTATGCCTTTGCATGAGTGATTATTCTCATGCTGCAGCAGATCTGATTGCTTTACAATACTAATCAAGAAGTAAGGATGATAACCAGCATTTATGTGAAATGTGAGGCTGGTGCTGTACAGGGAGGGAGCAGCTCTGCCCCTGTGGATCCCTCTCCTCCACAATTCCAGCCCCTCTCCATCCACAGCACATTATTTTGGGGATAATCTCCATGTTTTCCCTCAAATACTGACTTGGGACATGGCATTGCCATCTCTCTTATTGCTAAAAGCTGGCACTGGGCCATTCTTTGCTTTGCTGCATGTTTTCTTTCTTTCTGCTTTAATCTTTTCATCTATTTTAGATTTAGCTGGGGCTGTTGGCTGCTGTTGAGTGCCAAAGGGATTCCTGCCAACTGTTCTTTTTAAACCTTTAGAAAATCCAAAATAATTGTGTTTTAAAACCAGATTTTTGTCTGCTGTTTATTCCCCAACACTAAGTTTTAAGTGCTCCAAATGTAATCAAAACAGAATGGTTTTATTTCCCCTCCCCTCAAGCACCATGAAATTATCTGTGCTCCCCTGGAAGATCACAGTAAAACCTTGAAGACACTTGTTTTGTTTGAAAGGCACCATTTTCTAACAAAAATAACACTTTTCCATTCATTAATCTCAGCAAAACCCCAGCCTGTTAGAGCATCCCTGCTGAGGAACTTTGGTTTTGATTAGGACAATAAACAAGTGATGCTAAAATGAAACTCATGAATACTTATCTCCAACAGATACCACCAACTGCACCCTCAATAAACCCAGAGAAATTCAATATTTAAGTTTTCCCAGATCAACTTTGCTCTGTTTTAACGAGAGAATTCAAACACTAGAAAGCAAGAATTATAGAACAAGTTGCAGCAAACCTTCCTTGAGCAAATTAAACAGCTCATTAAACAATTTGCTGATTATTTCTGTTTGCTGAGGGCCTGTGGCTGCTTTTGCCTCCATGGTCTGCAGAGTCACATTTAAATAGAGGTGGATTCCTTGTCCTTTCTGAGAGCTTTAAACTCATTTTTATTCCCAGTGCATGTTACAAGAAATGTCAACATGTTCTAGTACACAAGCTCTTAAAATCAGGCAAAAATAGTTTTATTTCTTTAAACACTGGGAACAGAATGTAACTTCAAGTTTTAATTAAACAGTGGAGTAACCTGCTCTTCATACTGCTCAAATCCTTTCAGATAAAGAGCAACTAATTAATTCCAAACATGTTTTACCTACTCCATTGCCCAGGCTGAATGTTTTTATTAAGACAAAAAAAAAAAAAAATCAGAATAATCTACCTGCACGTTTTAGAACAAGATTCTCTGAAATCAAACACTGAGCTTTTTTTTCTGAATAATTCCTGAGATTCTACATTTCATGCAATTTATACCTCAGATAGCACAGCCACCTGTGCTTTTGGAGGGACAGGGACACTGCCCTGTGAGGCCACATGAGCAGCACCAACTCAGAGCACCTTTCAGTCAGAAAATAAACATTTAAAGTGATTCAGATGTTCACCTGAACTCCACAAAACCAATCCCAGGCTCTCCCACCTGGGGCTGTGAACACTGTGATCCCTCCCTGGCAGAGTGACCACAGGCTCATGAAGAATTAGCTCAACTATGAATTAAAATTTTGCAAAAAGCTTTTGCAAAATGCACACCCTAAAATCTTCCACTTGCTGACATCAAGTGGGCAGAAGGCTCAGCACCATCAGTTTGGATGTTTAGGAGCACTGAAGTGTTAAACTGATATTATCTGGGAGTTTTGGACTCAAATGTTGGGTTTTGACTCGTTTAAGCATCTCCAAGTTCCCAAGATTCCCTCTAACTCCTGAACTTTGCCTCTGCAGCAGATTTTAAACTCAAGTTTGAGACCAAAACTAGAAACAGCAAGCCTGCAAACAAGCTACAGATGCAGCTGCATTTGCTGCTCTGGCTGTCAGGGTATTTAAGGGCTGATCTCTGCAGTAATTACAGTCTTGGTGTCTTGTTTAAACTCGAATTACCACACTAAACCCTGCTGGCATTATCTGCAGTGAACACTCTGCAATCCGGGTACATTTTACAGCAAATTATTGGTGTTTATTAAAAATGTGTTGCAGGACGCAAAGTCATTCCTTAACGCAGTAAAGTGACAAAACAAAGGGTTTTTTAAAAAAATTATTTTGATGTACATGTAGTAAATACTTCAACTGTTACTACTTTGTAACAGGCAGAAATATGTTTTGTTACACAAAATCCTCCAGTTCAGGTGTTTTGTTGGAGTCCTTCTGGCTCAGAGATGTTTCCAGCAGCACCACCTGGAACACAGGAGAGCAGGGTCAGGTAACCAGCCTTGATCATCATTAATGGATTTGTTAATGAGTGGGATATCATCAGAAAACCTTTTGCTCACCACCAGTCAATCTGCCGGTAATTCCAGCAAGTTTGGGTTAGTTTCATCACATGATATCACAGGGACATTGACACATTTGTGGCAGAATCAAGACCTTTATTTATTTCTTTGTCTACAGTGCAGAAACAGCTGCTCTTACTCATTTACTGCTGTATTTTAGTCCAAGTAATCTTTTTTTGGCCTAGAACTTCACTAATTATACATTTAGAGGAGAAACACTTTTGAGACTGCAGCCAAAAGCCACCAAGTTCACCTAAGAGCTAAATAAGCAATAAACTCACCCAGGAGACTGTCCTGCTCTGCTGCCTCAGTGCCCTCCACAGGACTTGTGAAGAGCTCTCACATCAGTGGGTGGACACCAACAAGCTGCAGGCTCTACCTAAATATATCAGGAAATTATGGAGGACAGATGAAGTGAAAATACACAGCTCAAGCCCTTTATATCCTACAAACCTCATTCTAAATTGACATTTCACCTGGTATAGAATTCTATTTCTGCACTGAAACCCCTCACTCACCTTCACATCAGGGCCAGCTCCCCACTGCTCCCATCCCGTGGTGTCACATCCATTGGATAGTCCAGGCTCTGCAGAGAAGTGGGGCAGAGGGACACGAAGGTGAGGTGTTTGCATGGAGAAAAAGCTGCCTGGGGAGTTCTAGAGGATGAATTTCGAGGTTTGAGCCCCTGTGTGTAGCTGCATTTCAGACCAGAACCAGGGTATCGTCAGTTCTCGCATCTGACGGCACTTCCTATTCAGGGTTATCATCATCAACAGCCGGTAACTACCTCCTCTAATTAATCACCCAAAACACTAGCTTTTATCTCAAACACTTGTACAATCTCCCCTCTGCGTATGAAGCATTAACTCTTAACTTTTGTGAACACAAAATCAGTTTTATTGAGTTTTTCTTTAACTTAAGATGTACAGGTTATTTTTGACTTGTAAAGGCCTGGAACCTCTTAACAACTTTGCACCCCTGAATATATAGAAAAAAACCTTTTAACTTACTCTTTACTTCAAGCCATCTTTCTGCTGTGGGAACAAAAGCAAGAGAAGTGTTAGCAGAATACTCTTCAGCAGTATAAAGTAGGTTTATACAGGGAAAAACAAGAACAAAGCCAGACCCTCATGACCAACTCTGCTTGTGCTTCCACCCCCAGTGTTTATATTAATATGAATCGCTGAAATAATTATATCTGATATTAGTAGGTATTAGATCAGATATTTAAATATTAGTAGTCAGCAATCCTCTGTAAGTATTTTCAATCAGGAAACTGATATAAAAATGCAGCTCGCAAAATTGCATTTACCAACAAGGCAATTTTCTAACTGAAATCGCGAACACTCCAATGCCGTGGGTGTGATTTTCAATTACACAGAATGGGTCTAGCACACGGAAAAATCAGAAAAAGAGACCTAATTGCTTTAACAGCGCCATAAAAATCGACGGACGGCGCTGGATGCCGAGCGCTCCCCACAGCAGCGTTACCCGCACGGCCCTCATGGAGCCCCTCACACGCACAGCCCCGGCGCGGCCGAGCCCCTCCCGACTTACCGGGGAGGAGTTTGCGCAGCCCTGGCGGGATCCCGGCGCTGCCAGCGGGGTCGTGGTGCCCATGCCGCCTCCATGGTGGCCTGAGGGAACAAGGACCGTGAGGGGACAAGGGCCGTGAGGGAACAAGGGCCGTGAGGAAACAAGGGCCCAGAGCCGCCACGCGCCGCCCCCCCGCCCCTCCAATGGCGCGGCCCGGCCCGCGCGGCCCAGGTAGGCCCGGCGGCCGCTACCACTGCCGAGCTGGGGGAGTGAGCGCTTCATGTCGCTCAGCGGTACTGGAGATTCGCTCGGCAAGCCGGGCCTGCACCTCCCCGCTGCCCGCCCTGCAGGCCCCGAGCCCGGCCCTGAGCGCGGCTCCGCCCGCCCTCACCTCGCCAGCTCCCAGGGCACACGAGGAAAAGGAATTAACACCCTCGGCGGCCGCTTATAAAGACTCGGGCGGTACCACCC
>JBBMKD010000063.1:5111246-5128135 GCA_037834095.1 Argya squamiceps | reverse complement strand
GCGGGGCCGGGCTGTGCCATTGCTCCACAGCCGGGGGTGCGCCCTGGCTTCCATTTCCTCCCGTGTGGGGCGGGCGGGAACGCAGCGAGCGGAGGCCCAGATCGCTCAAACCCCGGCCCCAAAACCCCGACCCCAAAAAACCCCAAATTTAGGCACCATCTCAAGGCAGGGAGAGGCGATAGCCCGGGACAGGGACCCTCGTGTCGCCCCCGGCCGGGCACAGCCTCAAGGAGCACCGGTCTTGCCCGGTTCTGCGTTTTCCAGGAAAACTGGAGAGGTCAGAGTGATTTCAGGTCACTTTTATTTAGAACAGAACAGCTGTTTTTAAATAAAAGTTCCATTCTTTTCACATTGTGTCATCTTGAACTGAAAATAGGGATGGTTTGGTTTCCTTTCCCCTGGGTAAATGCATCAGCCATCGTTTTAAAAAGAAACACAAAGCCACATTTGCGTTAAAACTTCACCCTCAACACCATGTGTTCAGTCACCCTGAAGAACTATTTATCAAAAATCCACCTTTTCTAAGACTTCCTACAAGGACTAGTGTGGTGCTGTAACAAATCACCCAAAATTCAGTTTATTCCTCTGAGGCACAGATCCTGCAGCAAGAGCCAAAGCCAACATTTTCCTTTTTTGCAATTTTCAGCATAAACACAGTGAAATACACAGGTCTCGTCTCCCTGTCAACCATCAATTTCTGCATCAGATTCTTGTAGGTGATTATAGCTGGGAGGTCAGTAAAATAAATCAAGAACACATTAGCTCAGGACTGCACAGCTGAACACAAAGAGAAAGGGACTTGGCACAAAATTCTCTGCAATCTCTCGATCAAATAGATGGAAGTTAAAACGGTGAGGAAAAACCATTGACTTTGAATTCCGAGTTCATTTTTAATTCCCAAATCCCAGCACTTCTTGCTCAGGTAACTAAGGAAACCCAAAGCTGAAAGAATTCCTGATACCAGCACACTTCAAGGCTTCTCTATAAACCATAAAAAAGCAAAACCAGGCACACTCAATTACAAAACCCTCTCTACCAACAATAAACCTCGATTTTTCTTGCAGCTAAGCTCCTGTGGGCCCAGTGTCACACAAAATGCCCCCCAAAACCATAAAACCACAGTCCTGACCAGCGTGGGGGAATTTTTAAGGTGTATTTCTGACAACCTGGAAGGCAGAAGCAGAGCTAAAGGTGCCTTTTCCTGAAACACAGGCCTGTGCTTGATTTCACACATCTTTTAGATCAGCTAAAGAGATCCTCTATTCCAATTTGTTTATCCTTCAACAGGCTTAAATTAGGAATACTGACATGGAACCACCACACAAGAGTTCCCAATAATCCAGGAGCTTTGATGGTTGATTCAGGAAAAGGAAAGGTCCCAATGGATTCAAAGCAGTGACACAACACAAAGGTTTACTGGCAAAAAGACACGGGTTAAATAAATTTTATCAAGATCTGGAGAGCTGGGTGTGATTCTCTGGGAAAGCTTGGGGAGAGGATATCAATGAAAGCACACGTTTCAAATGAGTTATTACAGTGATCAGACATTGCAGGTGTTTCTCTCAACAGTACTTTTATGAGACATTTATATATTCAATAATTAAATATAAAATCAAGGATGAGTGTCACACAACAAGGGTAAGGCTTGAAGCCTGGCCAGCCCCCAGGTTGCCCCTCCAGTCACTGTGCCTGTCATTTGACCTTTCATTTTACATGCTGCTATCCTCACACATCATAAAGCATTAAAAAAGTTAATTTTGCAGATTTCTTGCTGAAACCTCAAAACTCCTTCAACTTAGTACAAAAACAGGGGGGAAAAAAAGATGGAAAAATTTGTTTGTTAAAAAGCAGAAATGGGAAGAGAAGTTCACAGGTATTCTGGACTGACAGAACCAAGGAACAGGGACAATGCAAACAGATTTCAGACTATTAAAATGGTTTTGCTACCTGTTGTTTTACCTGAATGTGATGTGCTGCATTATTCCTCACTCAGAATTACTGGCAACATGAAAAAAAAAAAAAAAAAAAGCAGTTGCACACTGATCAAACCCTTGTCCTACCCAGGGAGGGGTGAAAATGTGCAGGTAAAAAAGCTGAATGGAACAATCACTCATGTCCACATCCACGTGTACTATACAGGAAGAACATCCAAAATATTGACAGGAGACAGTGATCCTAAAGTTTTCCTTTTCTCTTTCACTTCTATATAGAGAGAGAACACCACTAGAGTTTTCACTGTGGCCAACAGCAAGATTCTCACAAATATAAAAATGCTTTCCAGCTGTTGGATTTCTTCAGCACATAATCCAGGTGGAATGAAGGGAATATAATGTCTCCTCATGGAACAACAGCAAAAAAACCCCTCAAACTCTCAGGGTTTTACACAATTGTCAAACATCCAACTTAGCAGTCCTGAACATCTCAATCCCTGCTACAGCAGAATGTGGCACCACCAAAATAAATGAGCAGGATCCCTTGGATTCTGGTGGTGCCACTGGGATAACTACATGGAATTTAAATGTATGAAAATGTGTAACTTGGGTTTACATTCAGTGTGTTGGAGGAAGGGAATGTGATAATCAATCCCTTCATGATTTATCCTTGCTGGCTGCCCACCCAGGAAGCTTTATTGTTATTACTTCAAGAGGAAAGGAAAGGTGCTGGTAAGAGCCAGAAGGGCAAAGCAATGATCTGGATAATGAAATGCCCTGTTCTTTGGATGAAGAGTGTAAAACATTTTGTTAAAAGCCTCCATGATGAAAATATCAAGGACATAAAAGGTCTCCTTAAAAATACAGAGCATTTCTGCCTCATCTTTTAAGTTCAAAGCTCGGGGGAAGAAAATGTTTTGCTACAATTCACTACAGGTTTGCTGCCACAGAGATGACAATGCCCTACAGAGCACAGGGCCAGCCACAGACTCCAGACAAACGTCTTTGCTTTAGGTCTCAAGTGGTTTATGCCTCTCTTGTTGTAGAAAAGGAGCAGAGACACTTCTGGAAGCTTCACTGCAGAGTCTTTGCCAGCTCTTGGGCAGAGGGGATCCTGCCAGGCTGCAGAGTCACCACGTGGAGGGTGAGGCTGTGGAACCAGTCATGATTCAGAGTCTGAGCCAGAGCTGCTTGCCCGGCTGATCTCGATTTGTAGGGAGGGTAAATGATCCAAGCGACTCTTTTTTTGCCTGGATTGTTCTTTCTCCTTAATGAGAGCACCCCAAACCCTCTGCAGCTCAGAGTCATCTTCCTCTGGAGATGCCACAGAGTTTTCAGCTTTCTCTGGAGTCTTTTCCTGTGTCTTTGGAGCAGACCCCAATCTGGTCCATAAATTACCTAAGCAGATGAAAAACAAACATTAAAAAAAAACCCAGCAAAACAGACAGGACTGAGAGGAAGAAGTCAAGGAACCAATTCTTAAACTCACTGCAACTCTTCAAACCCTTCATACTCCTCCCACCTTAATACTTGGTATGGAACTGATTATGCTTTGAAGAGTAATTGAAATTAAGCTGCAGGAGGCTCAGGGCAGCCTTGTTCACTGTTCCCCATTTGCAGAGGATGTTGATTTCACACCTGAAGTGCCCCTGCATTCCTGACACTTGTTTTGCTGCCCACAGTTTGATCTTCAGCACACCTCCACAAAAATCCTGCTCCCAAAACCCCCCAGCTCCTCCCTACATGTATTTAGATTTCAAAGCTCTGAACAAACATTTGCTAATTTATCCTGAATTTTGTTCAACTTCACTCCTTTGTGGCTTTCTGCTAGAATTTCTCTTAGACTCCAAAACTAAAGGAACTGCAGCAGAGCATTTTCTGCACAGAACTAACCTGATTTCTTCTCTCTGGTGTCAGAGTAGAGGCCTTTTACATCTTGTTTGGGGATTCCCAGCCTGCTGTGCACATCTGAGATTGGTTCTCGACGAGGAGCACAGGTACTGCTTGGAGCTTTGACTTCTGGAGAGTGTGGCCTTTTTCCCAGTCTCTGCCTCACATCTGGGGATATTTTCAGTGACAAAATTACAAAAACCAAAACCAAAACCAAACAAATAAACTATATATGTATGTATGTATCCTACTGCATTTAGTCTACCTCTGCCAGCTCAGCTTATGATCATACACTATTGAAACTAGACAGATTCTCTGTTTTTATCTTTTCTTTAGTCTTTTCATTTAAGTCTTTCATACTCAGACTCAGATTTCCTGGCAATTTCTGCAGTACAATTTAGCCAGATTTCATTTCAGTTTTGGCAATAAATTAGACATTTCACGTTTTCAAGTTGTACTCTGTCCAAAAGATAAAAACCTAAGTTATCCCATGGCCTGCTGCTGTGTGAGTGCAGGGTTTATCTGCAGTGGAGCACAGGTGTGAAATAAATATATTTTAGTGACAATTCTGCCCAGCAATGAGTGATAAAATTACCTGATTTGACAGTGCTGTTTGGCTGCCTTGGCCCAGAGTTATTCTGACGTTTCTCTTCCAACAGGAGCCTCACATCTGCAACTTTCTCCAAGGATCCTTTGCTGCCAATCCTGTTTTTGATGTTGCTGCTGGCTATGCTATCTGCTCGCATGGAATTCCTAAAAAAAAATCATAAATTTGATGTCCTTTAAATAAAATCCAATCTACTATACTTCTTAAGTCTTTTTATATGGAAAATTACATCACAGAAAATAATATCAGGATTTCTCTGCTGAGAAGAAGCAAAAACAATGCTTAGAAGCTGTTCAAGCCAGAATCCTAAATGTAACAATAATTCCATGAATACCTCAGTAACCATTTCAAGGCAGCCTCAAAATTGTTGACATTACAGTGAGTATAACCACCCTACTGAAGGGACACATGTTAAAATTATTCTATTCATCTACAATATATACAACTTTGGTTAGTAAGCCCATAATGAACATAAATTCCTTTTTATCATCAACAACTGAAGGTTATTTTTCTTTCTGAGATAAAGAGCAGGGGTCAAAGACAAAACAGAAAGAGGAGTTATTTTTCCCTTTAATTGAGGTTGTTTGCATAAATTTCTCTTGATTCTACTTCGAGTTTCATTGTTATTAACAAGCAAGGATAGATCTGCAGAGGAAGCTGTATTAAAATAAAGTTAATTCTATTAAAAGCCTAGTTTCTGTATTTCTTGTTAGAGTATCTACTTCAAAATTATATTAAGAACTGAAAAACAGTTTCAAGTTAGAGCTGTCGAAGCTTGAAGACAAGTCACTAAAGCCAGGAAATGCCTCTTCACTGCTGCTTTTAAAGACTAAAAAACTTTTACCTAATATTTTTCAGCTGTGACTCCACCTCATCTGCATACATGGTCATCTTCATGCTCTTTTTGGGCGAGGGGGTGGAGATCATTTTCAGTTCCAGGTCATAGTCCATCTCATCCGAGTCGGAGGCGCTGGATCTCCTGGCGGCGCTGCGCTCCCGCGACTGCTTGAAGGCCTGCAGCTCATCCCGGTACTCCACCACCACCCTGTCATCTTCATCCATATCCTGATCCTCCTCCTCCTCCTCTTCCTCCTCGATGGGCTCCTCGGGAACGTTTACCAAGCCTGCAGCAAAGCAAACTCATTGCCATCAACTGGATTTTAGGGTCTTTAGAAAGGACTTGAAAACCAAACCAAAAGGAAAATCGCCTCACTGTAATTAATGATCTCCTATAGACGAGGCTGTAGCTTGTTTTAGTTCTCTCTTCTTAAAGAGAGAGAGTATTTTGCCAAATATTTTAAGTGGAATCAATAAGTGGAATTAAACTGCCACAGGACAAAATGTCTCTGTGGTGTTCACTCCCTCAGAGGCCTGGCCAAGCACAAAGCTGGACAGAGTAATTAAAGTACAACTGCCTCTTGTAGAAGGTGAAGTTCTTCCTTCCTGAGCTAAGCACAATTCCCAGGATCTTACAGGGCTTAACGTGCCAGCTGCTGGCTCTGCAAAAATCCTTTCAAGTCCTGCAAGCAGCAATGCCAAAAAGAACACAGGTGTCATTATTACAAATTCATCACAGACAGTGATTTTAATAGTAACAGCTTCAATTTAGTCATCACCAGCACTCAGACATCTCTTCAGACAGCACTACATGACCAACATGGAAAATCTTCCATGAGATTTGACACATCCGTGGCTGTATTTTTAACAGGCCAATCACACTGTACTTGTCTCATGTCAGGTTTTTACACCCATTATTTTTCTACTTTAGGCAGCAGATGAAGATATTCAAGTCTAATTAATAGAATCTTCTCACCTCTATTGTTCTACATTTAGAGGTTGCTTTTTATAGACTGGGAGAATTGACTTAGCAAGCACGACAAATTGCCAAGAAGGCTGAAAAAGTCATTCACCCCTTCTTTTGCCCTTTGATGCCACAGCTCCCATGCCCTAAATTTGTAAAAGGAAATATGTCACACAAAAATCAGCAGCTACGAAACTTCTGCCTCAGGAATTTCCTGTAAACTCTTACAACGGGATTCAGATTTATGTTTTTAAGACAACTTCCACATATCCCATGGGATTGGTGAGGCACTGCTCCAGATCCTGCCCAGCCCTCCATGTCCCAGTGTCCCCAGAGGGCTGTCCCAGTCCCCCAGAGGGCTGTCCCAGTGTCCCCAGAGGGCTGCCCCAGTGTCCCCAGAGGGCTGCCCCAGTGTCCCCAGCACCTGAGTGCCGATGTTTGTAGGGAGGAGTCAAGCCCACATCGTCCCCAATCAGTGTCCTCTTCTTGATCACATCCCGGTGGATCCGGCGGGAATGGTACCTCCTCTTCCTGAAAAACCAGAGAGAGGATGACATCCCTGACACAGGAGTTATGGCTCATTCTTTAGGAATTATCACCTACTTTAATAGCAGACACAGATTTATGTCAGAGCTGGTCTGAATGGTTTGAATATAAACTTTCTTTTCATGAGAAAATTTTCTCCTTATAACTCACGCTCACATGGCAAAAATATTATTTACACTGAAGCATCTACATAAACTAAATAGAAAATCTACAGATTAAAACAGTTTTAGATTAGCTTGTCCAATGAACTGCAATGTTCCAATTCCTCTGTCCAACACTCACCAAGAATTGCTAAGAATTCCTTTCATGCCTCCATAATTTGGATTGCCATATTTCATGTAATACTGGCTTCTCCTTGCAGCTCCCAGCTCCTTTTTGTCATCTGCAAAAAACATAAATTATAGCAATTTTTCCCTCTTGGAGTATAATTTACAGAACAGCATAAAAACAACTAACAATCCAAAGACAGAGAGTGAGACTGAGTGTGCCTTAAAATCAGAATTACTTCACCCTTCTCTATGAAGGATTCAATTTTGCTTACACCTCTGGAATTTCTCCTACCACCACAGCTTTATTTGTGTCTAGAAATTTAATTCCAGGGTGACTGGGTTTCTACAAATCAGCTTAACAGGGCATTACATCCCCCTGTCATTGCTGGAGTTTCCACTCACCTTCATCATCACCTTTCTTTTCTTAATGAATGTGCCACTTCCTGCACGGGATTTTCATTTTATTCATAAATAAAATGAGTATTTAGCAATAGTTTTTACTAATCCAAATTATCTCCATCTCAAATTATATCCATATGTATAAAATGTGGAATTTACTTCTGGAAAAAGGCATCACAAAACATATTCCATGGAACTGGGAAGAATGCCCTGAGCCTAAGGAACAATAATTTTCATACAACTTGAACTGGATATAATTGACACAAGAAAATGCAGATTTATGGCAAAACCTTAACACCTAACAATAAACAAAAAACACTTTTATATTAAGAAACAGGCACTTTGAGTCATTTATTAGTCAAGAAATAAAACTACAACAAGCAAAGAATTCAGGGTGCTTGTCAAGGTGCTCATTACCTTTAGTAGCAAATCTCATGAACAGCTTGTTGCCTTTAGCCAGTTTATTGGCAGGGCGGAGGTCGTTACGCAGGAGAGAATCCTCTTCTACTTGGGAGAGGGCATCCAACTTTGGGGGCAAAAAAGGTATTTTGGACTCAAAAATCAAATGACTGTTGAACAAAAATGGGTTGCTTACAGAGAAGTAATCAAGTGATCATGAAGAAAGTCACTTTTCAAATGATGTTCAAATGAATTCTGCTTTTTTTTCTTGACAAGCTGGCGTTAATTTTTAATGTAAATTGCCCTGGAAATTTACAATGCGTCCTTCTCTTGTTCCATAACATTAACTCAGGCTATTAAATCCAGTAATTGTCAAGTGACTCCATATCACTGACTGAAATACAGAAAATAAATAGCACAACTAGGACACTGAAAAACATTTTTCCGTTTCATATCTAAATGATTTTATTGACAGGTTCTCATGCCTTTACACACTGATTAAAAACCTTTCTTTTTCATTTATAGCTGCTTTATAGAAACTCAAACTCAGATTTCCATGATGTAGGAGTGTTCACTGAGCCATTCCTAAAGGAAATCCTAATCACACCTATTATACCCTCAGCCAGTGAAGATTAAATTGCTGCCAGGACATCACTGTGTGTGCTGACTCCCGCAGATCCAGAGACAGCCTAAATCCCACTGGGCTCTAAGCACTTTCCCTGCTGAAAGGTCACTGCCTTCCATTATTGTTCTTTCATTGCCTCCTCTCAGCAGAAAAGAGAAGCCAGGCTCACTGTTAAACTCTCCAAAATCTATTTTCACAAAGCACTTTTACACTGGGATTATCACCACCTGCACTCCCTCTCACTCCCCACCTAATTTATTTTAATAATTAAATTGTGAATTGCAAACAGAAACCTAAAATGCTGTGAAAACTTCAGAGAGCAAAACTTCCATAGCAGAGTTTCCACTTCCCCTGTGTACTGACCTCCACGTCACTGGGATTGTCATCCTCAACCTCTCCTTCTTCTGTCTCATCATCAGAGCTTTCCTCCTGCTTTTCTAAGGAAAATAATTGGGACAAAAAAAACAAAAAACAAAACCAAGTTCCGCTTTAGTGTGTCAGCCTCATTTGATTTGTGATTACCTACATTGTCTGAGATCAGCCTGGAGGTGTTTTCCTTTCTCCTGAGCAGCCTAAGGGATAATCAAGGCAGTGAATGCCTGTGGAAAAGTGGAGCACAGTGGAACTCAGAGCCCTGTGCCTGCAGCAGCACATGTGCATCATTAATTTAATTCTTTGAAAGCAAATGAGAGTGCACTGCCTGTCAGGATTTAGTGTGTTCAAAATCAGAGTCAGCAAGGCCAAGGCACTAAAGGCACATAAAAGCCTTTCCTTCCATCTTCTTTTCAAATGCCTAAAAATACCCAATATTAACAGTGTAGAGCAGGTTATTAATCAAAAGCTTAGAGAGAGAGAGCAGTGAAAAGGAAAAGAAAAAACAACTTCAGTGACTTAATTTTACTAAATTAATTAATCAGTGACTTAATTTAACTAAAAAAGAAGTGCATGCTTCCAGAACTGCTAAATATTGTGAGCTGCTTTGATTTTTTAGTTCTTTTTAGCTCAGTGTAAGAAAATTCATGCTGATTTTTTTTCCAAAGTCCCCAAGAAGTAAAATATTGTAAAAAAAGTAATGAAGTGTGACATGCCAATATAATTTGCAAAGATCTCAAAGTACTTCATAGGCCTAAGATTTAAAAAAACCCTCTCTTTTTATATTTCAGAGTTCCTTATCTTAAATCTCATCCAACAATAGACTTAAAAACTTAAAATAGAGAGTGGCAGCTGTTCAAAAATATTCCTGAGTGAAAACAATAAAGCATAATTAACCAAACTGAAACCAAAGAGAGAATTTAAGTGAACAGATTACCCAAATTCAAACCAGATCAGGGAGAGTATTCATGCATTTTTTCTCCCTCACAAATTAGAAGTTTCTCACAGCACAGACCAATCTTTTCCTTCCCTAAATGTCTAAACAGCCCTGAAATTCCTATCTAAAAAAAGGAATGTAACCAAGCCAGATGACTCCAGGGTATCTGTATGGATCTCACACCTTAGGATGTAATTGAACAGTCTGTACTTCCTCTAATATCCCACTTTTCTGGAGGAACAGGAGTAATTTCAGATGACAGTTCTTGTTTGCAGATGGAGTGAAATGATAATATAATGTGCAATTCAGAGCAGGCAGGATTAAATATATATGTTTATGCTCCATTTGAGCAATGTCCCTAATTTCCAAATATTTCATAACAAGTCTTACTTGAAGCTTTATCAACATTTGGCCAAAATTAAAGTCATGTGGATGGTTGAGGAGCCACTGCTTTGTGGAGGAAAGGAGCAGGAAAAGGGGGTGAATTAGAAGAATCACTAAGTTTAACAAAGCCTTAAACACCAAATTTCCCAGAAAGGCTTTTGGAAGCACTGCAGATATCTAACAGAGAGATTGGCTACTTGCATTTAGGTCATAGACAGCATTTTAAAGCAAAATCTATGAAAAATTTAATGAATATAACATTTTTTTGCTCTGTATCCTGTGATAGAGCACCTTCAACCACAGCACTCACAGCAGCCTAAGGGCAAAACTGCCTTCAGGTAGCAAAATGCTGCTTTTGAACTTCCCCACATAAAAGGAAAATAAATTTACAACCAAGGCAGTCTGGTACCAGACCGATCACGACACTGAGATGTACTTTTGCTGCTCTGCTCTTTTATAACCAACCTTTTAATAACTTCTTTCTTAAAAGGCTACCAGCCAAATTTAGAGCTGATACACACCCTGGTGAAGTGATGCACTGTCACGCTGCTGAGAGGGATACACTTGAAGGCTGGTGGTGCATCAAAAAAAAGGGGAATTAGCTGTGGTATTTTCAAAAATAGGCCATTTTCTCACACCTGCTTTTTTGCTTTGCCTGCCTTTGTAGGCACATCACCCAGAGCTATTCCTGTGCACATTTCTGTCCCACTATAAATACCTCAGTACCACCCTCATCT
Organism: Argya squamiceps; assembly: GCA_037834095.1. Classification (NCBI taxonomy): domain Eukaryota; kingdom Metazoa; phylum Chordata; class Aves; order Passeriformes; family Leiothrichidae; genus Argya; species Argya squamiceps. Next base: position 5,117,238 of record JBBMKD010000063.1, on the reverse strand, counting down.
AACACGTTCAGTATCGACTGAATTACTGCTTTTGGTCTGGCTCCAACCCACCTTTTAAGAAGCAGCTTCTTCAAAAGGTTTCCAAGATGAAAGCCTTTTTTAAAGTGGCAGAATACATTTACCTGCAACTATACGACAGAAGCTCCTTCAGTAAATTTAGGTTATGCAATGCCCCAGCACAAGTTTAAAGTTTCATTGATTTAATGAGATGATGGCTGTATTTGCATATCTCAATCTACCTTTCTTGGTTTTTTCAGCTGTCTTCTCCTTATTGTTTTCTCTGCTCTTTGTTTTCTCCTGATCAGGCAGGGAGCTCATGTTTATCAGAGCCCGTGTTGCTGTCACTTCATCAAGCCAAACCACATTACCTGGGACAGACAGAAACACAAAACCCAAATGCAGTTGGTGTCATCAAGCAGTCACATCTCCCCTGCCTGGATGGAAGGAAATTAATGACCAAAAATTCAGAAATTACAGAAAAGCCATCAGATCTCTTGCAGGGAAAGTCGTATTCTTTAACACACCTGATAAGCTGAAGGACACACAATTTTCAGCTTATTACAAAACACAAGAGCTGCTCAAAACCCCAAAATCACAGAAATGCACAACCACAGCTTTGAGAGGCTCCCTGAAAACAGCAAATCAGGGCACTGGATTTGGGTCAGTGGATCCATGTGTTCCCACACAAATGTGATAAAGGGAGCAGCAGGGGGCAGGAATGAAGCCTGGATATTTTTCCCCTTTGGCAGCTTAGCAGAACCTTGGACTTTTACTGCAGAATTCTGTTAATCTTTTCCAAAAAGCAGGAAAATAGGGGGAAATAGGAGACTGCTCAAGCACTTTGCACAGATTCTAGAGTACACAGGTTCACAATACCATTCAGGATGTGCCTTAAGTGTCAGCAGATGGTACTAAAATATAACTCACTAGGCCAATTAAAAGCATTTCATAGATGCTGAAATTGAAAGAGCTAAAACTGCTTAGAAACAGGATTTGAACAAAAGCTTTCTGCACTTGGTACAAACAGAGCAACAAATGTCTCTGTTCTGCTGTCAAGCAGAGTGGATTCAGATATTAAAACTGTACAGTGACCCTAAATAAGAGAATCTCTCTTAAATTACTCAGACAAGAATTACAAGGTGAAGAACACCCAGATATTAACTTCAATGACTGGTTAATAACTCTACTTTTTTGTTTCAGTCTGCCTCATCTTCCCATCTCCAAATTTCCAAAAGCTTCATCAGTTTGAAACACAGAACACTAAATCCACCTTTGCACTAAGTCACCTTCAGATGTAATTCAGATGGGAACACTGAAGTTTTTGCCATTATGCAAATCTATGCTGAAAAGAAAAAGCTTTTTCTTGGTATTTTCAGAGTATAGCTCAGACACAGCATGAAAATTCTCCATTAAAAATGATGTGTAAAACTATAACTGGCTATTGTTACAACACTGAAACCTTAATTTTCACATTAATTTACTGATGTAACATTTAAGAAAACACATAATCTTAGAAATGAAGCCTGAGATAGAGTCAGGCTCTCCATTTCCAAGCTCATGCATCAGCACAGGTCCATCCAGCAGCTCTGTGTTGTAATTATCCACCCAGGGCTCATTGGGTTTCACATTTTCTATCAGCTTGTGCAGTACTTCAAGCTGCCACACACAGTGACTTCAAGGTCACCAGTGTTTTGTAGAACACCATCTATTTTGTCTTGCACTGGAACAGAATTTCTTCAGGGTCACTCCAGAGAATGAAGCTGATTCTCAGCTTTTAGCCATGCTTTGTCAGTAAGTTTCCAGCTATCTGGAAAACCTGCACTGGCTCCTGTTTCTTTTTCTGTTATTTCAGGCACAAGGTTTGTAGCCACATGACAATTTCACAGTGTTCTTGTTCCATGATCCAGCACCCAACTGTAGCAAAACCTCTCCACCAGCCTTCAGTGTCAGTGAGGAAAGCACAACTCTCCCCCACCTTTGATCCTGCTAATCTCAGTCCCCAAAACAGCCCTTACCATGTGTGGACCCACATTCCTTTTCCAACCTATGGAAATCACACCCAGCTGCCACCTCCTTCCACCCACCCCTTTCTCCTGGAGCATGCACTACACAAATATGGCAACAAATCTCCTTCTCCTCCTCCTCCACACAAAACCATCCCAACCTGCCCAAGTGCACAGTCCAATCACCCTCTCTCAGATGAATTAATTATTTCAAGATGGAAGCAGCACATAATTTTAGACCTTCTTCTTTTTGCCCTTAGAGATACAGGTGTGACCAGGTTTAAAAAAAAGGAGTAGGAATTGCAAATAGTCTGTTTACTCACACGAGGTGTCATCCAGCCACTCGATGTGAGCAGGAGGATACTCTTTGAAATAGGCAAAGATGTCCTGGGTACTCATCTCATCCACTCCACAAATGTAAATGGTGTCCAGTCTTACTTTAGGAATTGCTATAAAGAGGAAAAGACACAAAACTGGTACTCATTCCAAGCTTTCAGATTAGTACCAGATGAGTTTATAAAGCAAATACTTTAAATAAACTAAAGAGGAACTAATTGAAGCATGACATAGACCATAACTTAATTAATTCTTCCACAATGCAAAACTTCAATAAATTGAGAATTAAAAGGAGTTACAAGCACTGGTAGATACAGAGACTGCACAGCAACCAAACAGCTTGAAAAACATTTTTTTTCCTCTTAGAACACTGCCAAAGTGCTATCATTAAGTACTAAAGATCCAGAACAAAACAAGGCCCTGCACAAAGCACTTCCACTTGTATCACCTGATGGGGAGCTGTTCCAGCCCACAGCTTAGCAGGTCCAAGCTGCCAGCTGGAAAAAAAGCCTTGAGAACAAACAGGGTGCCAAAAGCACCAATCTGTTGTGCACACATCTCCTGGCTTCTGTTCCAGCTTGCCACCAGTGCAGCTTCACTGTGTGTACAGCACAGAGTCTGATCTCCCTGTGCACAGGACACAGAGTCCTCCACGTGTACCCACACAGGGTTTTTACAAAAGATTCTTAAAGCAGCACTGATCCAGAGGGTGAATCCTGAGCATGTAACACTAGTGAATGAGGCACACAAAAATGTTCCCTCTGTGCTGGGGTTGGTGAAACAAGGAGTGAACTGGCAAGTGTCACGTAGCTTAAAAGATAACGACGTGCAAATGAAAAGGTGGAAAAAAAACCCAAAGTGATTCCTTTTGGCAGTAATCTGGCAAAACCTCTGGGAATGCAGAGAATATTGCAGGATAAATCAAGACACTGTGAGGAAGTAACTAAAGGGATCTTTTTTTCCTGACTGCTGGATAAACTCGTACCTTTCTTCATCATGTCCCGGTCCAGGGCCACGTTCCTCTGGGCCAGATTCACCTCAGCCCGAAAATGGAAGCGTTTGGCTCTTTGTTCTTTCTTCTCAATTGCTTCCTGCAAAATGCAAAACAGGGCACTCCAACAGGAACCAGCAGCACCCTCAACAAACTGCACTCAGGATGCTTAAAATCTACCAGACAGCAACAATTTGTATTAATGATTTTATTCATTCTGGAGAGAGCTGTAGGTTTCAGAATGTAGCAGTAGCTCACCAAAATATTTCTGTGGTACAGAACAGTTTTTGTGTAGGTCCAGCAGAGGGAATTAGGGTGCATGGGAAACAAGGTGTCTTAGACAACACAGACTCCATCATGGAACAGGAACATTATCTAGTCCTTACTAACAAATATTAAATAAAACGTCTCTTTTAAAAGAAGCCTTTCTACTATAGGCAAAATTAATCCTTGAAGATTGTAGAGATTTTTTCCCTGTTTTTTAAATATGTACAAAATGTTTATTTGTTTCTCTGAGCATGAATTTAACACTGGAGAGCTGGCTCCAGAGAACTTTTTAGACTGGCAACTCAGGCTCCTCTTACGTAGCTCATGAGCAACAGCCTGCCTGGAAGTTGTGCAATTTTGGGAACTGGCTGAGAAGCTCCTTGTTCTCCAGATTTTATTAGGAAACATTACAGGTTTCTGGATCTTTGGAACACGCATTCTGATTCATGTCAGCTGTCTGAACACCAGGCTAAGCCTTTGTGCATGTTGGGGAAGAAAGAAATGAAATGGCTCCACCTCTCCACTGGCAAAAATGACAAAATGTTGACAAGCCATAGCACAAAAATTACCTTGGAGGTTACATCTATCCCAGTGATGAAACTTCCAGCTTTGTTTTCATATCTCCTACTGGTGTCCTGAAACAAAGCAAAATGGTGATGAAATCTCAATGAGCACTGAAAGCAACACACCTGTTACACTGAAAAGAAGAAGAAATATTTCAACAAGAAAGAGATCCTCTTTTCCTTGATCCAAATTCCATTTCTGGACAGAGAGGCACTCTGATGAAAGTGAAAGTAAAAGCACATGAACTAAACCAAACTTCCCTCGCTGTAAGAATTCTTTCCCTCTACAGAATTTAGTTTCTATCTTGGCTGCTGCCAAGCCATTACTCTCTCAGCAATACAGGGAAAGTCATCAAACACCTTTCTCAAGTAAGACTTCCACAATTTTGGGTTTGGGTATAATTTCCTTGTAAAACATAAGATTTAACAGTGATACCTCACTACTGAAATGTCAGTTTGCAGCTTTTAATCTCAGACAGCGAGAACACCAAGCCACATCCACAATGAAACAAGTAACTTCTTACTCCTATCATTATTTCAACCCCAAATTCCAAATACCAAGGTGAAACACTACTGTTTGTACACTGAGAGAGGGTAAAAATGGAGAATGAGGAGGGGGGAAAAATTACAAGTTTCCTGTCCATCAATCAGGACTACTGAATTCAGAGAGGGACTAAACCCCAGAGCCCCTGGATCAGTGACCCTGTTCTGTGGCCTCCATTGTCTGCATCCATAAAATGGCACCTCTTCGTTCTGACACCCTCAACTGGCAGCAGTTTGGAGCTGGAAAAACACCTCTTGATTTCTTTAGGAATAAACGTGTTCTTTACACTCGTGCTGCAATAATTACTTTGGCTAAAGGACCATTTCTAGAAGTAGGTTGGTCTCAGTTTAGAAAGACGGAAGAACACACAAAATCCAACCGCTTTTCTTAGTAACAGCACCAGCGTTCCTCTGATGCTGCCAAATGGTCACAGTTACTAGAAAAAGAAAAGCAAAATAAACATGATTTTTAAAGCTGAAAATTCCCTGTCTGAGGTTGACTCACGGAGCACGAGGAAGTACAGCACGGTGCTGTCTCTCAGGCCACATGTTGGGCAGAAGCACAAGCACGTTGGTAGACCAGCTAATTAAAGATTAGCTTCCAAAACAATTTTCACCCAAGTTTTGAGAGCTAAAGACTACTTCGGACTTTGAAACTGTGACCCATTTTCAGTTGTTGAACCTAATCCTACTACAACTTGTACAGAAACAATCAGCGAGAGTGAAAGAGGGAAGAAAAACATCGGGAAGGAAACCCTCAAACCCCGCTCGCTCATCAGAGCCCACACTCCCAGCTCTGCGATCCCGCGGTCAGCCCCTGTTCCCTGCTTCGGGTATTCCCGGCATCAAACATTCCCTGTACACTCTCCCACCCACAACACTGCACCCCAAATCCTGTTCTCCACCGCCTCCTTTATTCCATTCCTTCCCAAGCACATCCTACCCGCTTCCACAGGACTCGCCCCCGAGTCCCCTCACATCCCCGCTCCCACATCCCCGCTTTTCCCAAGAATCCCCCCCAAAAGCCCCAACAGAGCTCCCAGACACCCCCAACCGCCGGAGCCAGCCCCTCCTCGCCCTCTCGGCCCTCACCGGGATGAGCTCCCGCAGCGATCGCCTCACAGGGATGGTCTCCAGCTCTCCCTCCTCCACCTCCATGGGCTCGGGCTCGGGGCCGCGCGGCTCCGCCGTGGTGGTGGTCGCCTCCGCCTTCACCGAGATCCGCAGGCCCCGCACGGCCGCCATGGCTCCGCCAGGCCCGCCCAGCGCGGCCAGCGAGACGAGCGCGG
>JBBMKD010000063.1:5086000-5106090 GCA_037834095.1 Argya squamiceps | reverse complement strand
GAGGATCTGGTCGATGCCGAAGCTGATGGGCTCGGCTTGGCCTTGGTGCAGGTGGTGAGCCCCGAGGTGCTCCATCGCCGCCGGCCGGCCCCGGGCAGGGCAGCCGGGGCGGCTCAGCCGGGCGCTGTTTGCAGGCGTGGAGCGCTTTGTGGTGGAATTAAGCCGCGTTCCGGAGCTGGGGCCGCTGCCCGAGCAAGGCCGCCCTGTCCGCACCTGCCGTCCTGTGCCACATGAAATCCAGCGTCCTGCAGCTCGCACCTCTTTGTTTTCCTAACCCCCTTAGCGATAATTCATAGATTTTCCGTGTCATCTCAGCCGCGAGGTGTTTCCGTGGAAGTGTCATCCCCAAAGTCTGACTTCTGACAAGGCAGTTGTGCGTTGTCAGGGAGGGAGTTCCAGTGGTGGGAACTCTTCAAGGATGTAAAGGCAGTGGTTTCTTTAAATCAGATGTGAACTTCACTTTCTTTCCCCTTGAAAGGAGAAGTTTGATATTGTTTCTCATCAGCTGAACATGTAGGGATGAAAACAACACGTTTAAGTGTCACACTTCAGGAGCAGAAGGTGCTGGTTGTGCCAGAGGGATAAGCTCTGCGAGGAGCAGCATTTTTATTTATTTAGCTGTTTATTGCAGCTAAACCCCAGCAGTGCAGAACTCTGGATGTGTCAGAGCGTGCAGTGCAAAGGCAGTGGTGTCCCTGCTGTGGGAATTAGTGCTGGAACTGCTCGAGTTTGGATATTAATCCTTGCAAAATGATGTGCATGTGTGGCTGGCATCTCAGCAAGGAGCCAGTAGATAATTTTTAATTATAGTGAACCTGTGTAATAAGAGATTTGGTGGACTTATTTGTCATAAAATAGACAGAGATACACTGATGTAGGTCTGTGGGTGGAATAAGAGACCACTATTGGAAAGAGGTAACAAGACTTGTTTTATTTTTCAGTCTCTGCACAGAGTGGTTGACTGAGGAGATAACCTGAGAGAAACCAAAATTAGTGCCAGTAGGTTTGCACAGTCATACAGGGGAAGCATTTCAGACTGGAAGAATGGGGAAAGTCTAAACTCATCCTGTTTATCCCAGGAAGCTCCTGGAGCTGCACAGTGCACTCAGGTTACAGAGCTCCACAGGTGGAAGTTAAAGGTGGCTGAATTCAGCTGGAAGTGGAAGTTGTGGCTGCTGTGGGGGGTCAGGATGTGGTGGGTTCCCTGTTGTTTTGTGTGTGCAGACAGAGGTTTGGTGCTCTAATTGCTGGCAGGGATGGCTGGTGCTGTGCAGAGCAGTCAGTCACCAGGGTGGTTTGTTGTGAATCCGACCTCGCTGGGTTTTAAAGACAGTAAAAAACACTGGGCCATGAGTATCTGTCACTTCTGGGCAGTTGTTTGTTGGGGAGCAGCTGATCTCTGGGAAAACAGTGGCACCACTCCATCCTGACTTTTTTCTTATGTTACACCCTGAGCTCAGTAACATTTTGTGGCATTCTGTGGGCTGGCTCTGGTTCAAATCATCAAGTACCTTGTAATTCTCTCCTGTTTTAAAAGAGTAGCTGTGTAAGCTGGTGGCACAGCAGGCTTAATATATCTGAAAAAGTCTAATTATGTTTTGGTTGGTCTCCTTCTTATTTGTCCCCTGGATGTTCTTGGGAAGGGTGAGGCATCACTCCTGCACTACAGACACTCCCACGCTGATTTTAGTAATTTTAATTAAATCATGCCTCCGTGCTGGTGCTGCTGTCTGCACACTCCAACCAGAGAAGGTGCTGGGGAGGTGTGTATTAAATTATACTTCAAGTGTAATTAAGGTGCTGTTCCAGAAAAAAAATAAGTGGGAGGTTGTTCTGCAGTGGAAGGGAGGTGAAAACAGTAGGTTGAAGATGATTTTGTGTTTGGGCAGGGAAGTTAATGCAGTAAAAAGAGTTAAATGTTGGCAAATTGTCCTGTTTGTTTATTGTGGCCAAGCTAAAACATCAGGAAAAACAAAATCACTGTATTTTAGTATGGTACAATTTTTCTTTAGCAATTTATTGTTTGGCAAATGCACGGGTCTCTGTGGGAAGTTTGAATATTCCAGGTTGGGTTCTTGGGTTGGTTTTTGTTGGGCTCAGTGTCTGAAATTCCTGGCTGCTCTCAGGGACTGGGAAGCCTCAGCTTAGAAGGAATGAGATGAGGAGCTTTGGCTTCCCTAAAAATCACAATGTCACAAAAACATGATACTTTTTTTGATTCTAAAGTATAAAGTAAACTTGCAAACTCTTTGTTAAATTGACTTTTTGACTGATGCTGCAGTTTCTAACTTCTTGCAGGTGATTTTTTCAGAACAACAAAGAAAAGGGAATTGAACAGAACTTTTTATGTCTTCCTGGAATGTTTTAAGGATGTTAAAAAAACAGGATAAATCACTGGATTGTGGGAAAGAAAAACATTCTGTTTTAAGTGGAAATGGCTCATTTGTGATGAAGTATCACAGTTGTGGCTAAAGAAATCCCAAACAAGACAAGGTGCTCCGTGCAGGCATTGGCATGGTGATGGGCAGCAGAGGAAATATTAAATATGTCATGTGTTTGCAATTTGACATGGAGGCTTGGGGTAAAAATGTGTGATATGCACTCAAAAATGCCTGAAATACCTAAAGATGGAAATGCTCTGTTGAGAGTGCAGCATTCTAAAGACAGAAGCCTCACAATGTTATTAAATTTATCTGTCTGAAGTAGGCAAATGTGACTGATAAAATGCAGAAATTGCTGTTTTCACCATTCATGAGTTTTAAGAACATGATTCTGAATGTAAAGCTTCAAAATCACTCCCATTGTGACTGAACTTCCTGGAACCATGGGATCCTTACAGAATGATTCCCACACTCAGCTCTGGATGAAGTGGATTTAGGGATGTGTGAGCTGAATGGTGCAGCTCTGATGCTTTGGTTTGGGGTTTTTTTTCATTTTTACATTGAGATCAAAATATATTTAAATGCAAACTAATTACAACTTCAGAAAGTCCCTGTATTGGACATCTGCTCTTATCCTCTGCTGATCTGCAGAGATGAGTCTGTGACTCCTGAGTGAATATTTTCCTGGTGTGCTCAGAGCCCTTCCACTCAGTAGTTTTGTGTATTTACAGGGTGTCCGTGGGGTTTATTTGTTCTGCCCAGCACGGGTGGGAGGGTGCTTGAGAACCAGGAAAGGAGGTGTCCCCGTGGGGTGGGGAGGCACAGGGGCTGGAGTGTGCTGCCTGCAGAGCCCAGTTCCCATCTGCTCCAGGAGGAAGTGCCTTACATCACTGAGGTGTCTCACTGCTGATAAGAGCAGTGATAAGGCCCTGAACACACTCTGAGTTGGGAAAGGGAGCCACCCTTACAGAATAAAACCTGATGTAAAAATAAAGACCTGCAATCCTGTGAGGGAAAAGCTTTCCAAAGCTTGGGAATAAAGAGAAAACTCCCTATTGACACTGAAAATTGGAGTGAGGAGAGAAATGCAACCCCCTGAGATGTCTGAGAAAGTGAGGAGTTGCTCTGTGGTTTCACCACCTGCTCAATCAGTGGAATATTGGCTGGTTTACAGCCCTAATTCCCCAGTATCTGTACAACATTTAAAACACACACCAGCACCTTTTCCCAGCCTGGCACAAGGGCAGCACAGTGTCAGGGGCTTGTGACAGGAGGGAATGTGCATCATAAACACAGAACTGATATAAGCCAGGTGTGAAATTGTGGGACCCTTTGGATTTTAACTCTTTCCTCACCTTTTGGAGAGCAGGGGGTTTGTGGCATCCTGAGATGGCTGGAGTTGGGTTAGTGGAGATGGAGTAAGGAAGGAGGAGGATACTCAGCCCTTTGTGATTCTCATTCATAAAGTTAATCTTGCTCAGCTGAGCAGTGCTGGTACTCCCTGAGCAGCTCTTCTGTGCCAGGCTGCAGAAGGAGAATTTCCACTGCTCAAGTGTCCCAACTTTCACAGGAAGTGACTAAAGTTCCTCCAGGATCTGGACTCACCTTTCCATATTTGTGCTCCTTCCTGGGAGCCCTCAGAGATGTGCACACTGTGCTGCTCAGGCTTGTGCCTTCAAGAGAAATCCCAGGGTCATGAGGGGAATCTGCTTTTATTCCCAAAAATACCCCACTCACCTTGTTGCTGTAACTTTTTCTTGTGTTAGATCTTGCCTGAGTTATTCCATTGGCCTGCAGGTTGGAGCAGTGTTGCAGTTCAAACAAGAGGCTGAAGAATTCCTCTGAGCCTGAAATCTGTTAATCTTTGGATTTCATTATGACAGGGAATGACAAAACTTGGGAGTTTGTAGGGAGTGAAATAATTTCCCCACTGCACGTGAGCATCACTTAGTTTGTTGTAGCTGAACAAGAATATCCACAAAAGACTTAAACTAAAGGAAAGTTTTCCACTTGCTTGGGCGGGTGGAGTTGTATTTTATTTCCAGTCTGCATTTTTCCAGCTGTGACTTTGAATTATGTTGCCCTTTTTATGCCTGTTTTAGCTAAATTTTAGGAGTCTTCTATTTAAGTTCTCCAGACAATTATGAGGTCACTGCCTTTATATTAATTGATGATTAATTTAGATTAAGTTTGTAGATTTCTTGTTCTAGATCTTCTCAGATTTCTGTAGCTGCCTTACATTTTTTTAAAAAAGAAGAGCATCAGAAATGCAGGTGTTCTTCCAGCAGTGTGGTCTTTGTGAGGGTAACACCTCTCCTTTCTGGTGCTTTTCTCTCTGTCCCTTCAAGGAGTGCTCTGCTCTTTCTGATCCCAGAGTTTGGAGGGTCTGTGTCCTCTGGCTGTTGTTCAGCTGTGGAAAACACCTCTTAGGATCTGATTTTCCAGGGTACAGCACAGTGATTTCTGTCTCTCCTTCTCTGTACATAATGTTCCAGAGGACTTTTCTCCTTAAAGTCCAACTTGCATTCAGGTGCACTTGGCAGGTCCCTCAGGCTGTTGTGCATTAATTCAGGAGGGTGAACCTGTTCCAAAGGAGAAAAAAAGACACTCCAAAATGCCTTGTTCATCCTGGTGAAGATTGACCAGGCTGATGAATGTTACTGCTGAGCTGCTCATTCATTCCCTGTGACCTGTGAAGGTTTTTCTGTGAATCCCTGCCTTGCTGAGACAGAGCTCAGCCCCTTGGCTGAGTCAGCTTGTGGCAGGTTTCACTGAGGTAAATTGCTGTTTCAGGCTCTATTTCTGTCATGTGAAATCAGTTCCATGTCAGTGAACTTCCCTGAGATTCAGTCTTCTCCATATGGCTGCAAGGAACTTTGCTGCCCTGCTCTTAAAGTTCCCATGACTTTCACTCAAATATCCTTTAAGGTTCACAGCTAAAACAGTGCAAGGTATTTGCTCGTGTTTCTGTCTCCAGGTTGGTCTGAAAGCTGATGTTTTTCACTTGGTTTCCCCCTTCTAACTCTAATGGAAGTGCAGCATTCCCAGTTTTGCACTAAGCTGTTCTCAAGTGGTGGAGGCTTGTTGCCTGTCCAGCCAGAATTCATCTCCTGTGAGCCCCCAGAGCTGACAGTGCCACTGGGATGAAAATCCAGGGTTCTGGCCAAGTCTGGAGCTCTGAGTTACATCTCAGTAACAAAAGCTGAGGGGGTTTTGCATCCTCTCACACCACACTCTGGGAGAATATGATGGGCTCTTCATTTTCTTCCCATGCTGAGCTCACCTTTCTCACTGATAATTACATTAACTTCCTTTATCTCTTGGTGATGCCAGTTTGCAGGGTTTTTTTGCAGTTTTTTGAGCCTATTGCTTTGAGTTTTGGCTGACTATGTTTGTATTCATTTCTTCTGAGAGCCTTTCAGGGCTCTCAAAGCATGCAAACGTGCATTTTCCAGTGACTTAGTTCTGCTCCTTCCAATTTCCTTTAACCAGCTCCACTAATGCTGCTGTTCCTTCAGGATACTTCAGAACTCATTTCTTGGGTGTTTGTCTGTGTTGATCTTATTGAATCTGCCCTTTTCTCTGTTAGAACCCCTTTTTGCTCTCCTGAAAGAACTTGTTGTAGCATTAGCTTTCCATGCTGACAGTGCTACTTTGCAGGGAGTTTTGGATCAGTGACAGCTTGAAGGATTCTGCTAGCTTTGTACTCCAGAGCTAAGGCTTGGGCCTGTTAGATATTCCCTGCAGAGAAAACAGACTTGCAAAGTGTAAGCATCTCCTTCTTGCTAAAAGAGTTACTCATTAAAGTATAAATCTTTTCATCTGCACTCCCTTCCCCCAGCATTCCCCAGTTCTTCCCACAGCTGATTGCATGGGCCATGGTGGAAATAGAACATCATGTGTGTGTTTTTCCCCAGCTGAGCCTCAAGAACATAAAGTGGAAAAAAAAAAGGCACAGCACACAGATTGGAGATGGATGTTCTGCACTTTGATGCTTGTAATGGCTTGGATGTGAACATCATCTGTATTCCAGTGTGTTTGAGGTTTGGATTTATAGCTTAGGCTCTGACAAATGTGGCAAAGAAGCTGCAAGACTTGAGATTAAAAGGCTGAGTCATAGCTGTTATGAAAATATATGTTGTTGCTTTGCATTGCATAGAATGGAGATCATTTTTTTTACTGGTACCTTTTATCAAAATGAAAAATAACTTCATTTGCTCATTGACATCACTTGTTTGCTGCTGTGTGAAGTAGTTTTCTGTAGTGTCCATGCCTTTAACCCAGGATGTTACAGCAGGTAAATAACCATTATTGCAGTGTTGTTCTTTGGAAATAGATCTGAACAGCAGAAGAGTTGAAAAAGATAATTTCCTTGAAATGGTACCAAAATTTACATCCTATATTTAGGGTATAAAACAGGAGAATTGTTCAGGCTCCTGAGAAACCCAGATCTGCTGAACATTTTCATCTCTTGGGTCCATATAACATTGAAAGAAACAAAGATATTTTTATCCTAATTCGTGAAGTTTGGCAGTGCCAAAGAATTTCTCCTTTCCTTCCTTGACAAAATCTTTTTAAAAAAACCTGTACTCATGATCATGATAGTGCTGCCTTGGATTGAAAATGCTCAGAAAAGCTGAGTATGGTGTCAAGGTGATCAAATTCAGTGTCGGAAAACTTCTGTTTAAATGTATTTGTCTCCTCAAATGTTTGGTGTATAGTTTGAATGCATTTACCTTGTGAAATGTTTGAGTTGTGGTTTGAACACATTTGCCTTGTGAAATGTTTGATTTCTGGTTTCAGTGCTCTCTCTGACACGTTGCCTTCTCCTTCCAGGGTCGAACCCCACCAGGTTTCGAATAGGCGACCAGGAGTTCGACTCTTTGCCGTCTTTACTGGAATTCTACAAAATACACTATTTGGACACTACAACCTTGATAGAACCCGTGTCTCGCTCGAGGCAGAACAGCGGGGTCATCCTCAGGCAGGAGGAGGCCGAGTATGTGCGAGCCCTCTTTGACTTTAATGGCAATGACGAGGAAGACCTCCCCTTTAAGAAAGGAGACATCCTGAGAATCCGGGACAAACCCGAAGAGCAGTGGTGGAACGCAGAAGACAGCGAAGGGAAGAGGGGAATGATTCCCGTTCCTTACGTCGAGAAGTATAGACCTTCCTCTGCTTCAGTCCCCACTGTGATTGGAGGTAACCAGGATAGTTCCCACCCACAACCACTGGGTGGGCCGGAGCCAGGGCCCTATGCCCAGCCCAGCATCAACACTCCGCTCCCTAACCTTCAGAATGGCCCTATTTATGCCCGGGTTATCCAGAAGCGAGTCCCTAATGCCTACGACAAGACAGCCTTGGCTTTGGAGGTACATAATGGGCAAAAACTTAGAAGGAAGAGATCTGTTCAAGGGATTTTTTTTTTTCCCTTTTGCTCATGTGGTAGTTTTTGGAGGAATGAGAAAGGGAAAAGCTTTGTAATACTGGTTTTACGTCATGATTAATGAGTTATGGATAAAATCAGTGACTCCAGTCACTTGTAAATTAGATTGTTGTTGATTATTATTAGGTTACTGAACCAGTATTGTGTCTGTTAACCATCACTAACATAAGTGTTTCCCCATCCATGTTTTCAGTTCTGAAATGTTTATTATGGGGGGAGGGAGGGAGAGGAAGCAGCTCATAAATTGTGTGTCTGAACCTGTGTGTGCTGTTGTGTGCCTCACCACAATCTGTGCAAGGTGTGCTGGGTTGTCTGTTGGGTTGTGTTGTGTTGGGTATTTTTCTCCTCCCCAATGTGTCAGCAGTCTTAAAGCAATCAGTGGAAACATTGATACACTTTGAAATTACCTGGACTGAGCTGATGAACACACACAGAATTTAATTGTAACATCACCTCAAGCAGATTACTCTGGGTTGAGCTTTGAGGCAGGAGCATTTTACAATTTACACCACAGTTTGTTAGGTCTGGTATAAAGCAGTGGTTGATGGAGTAGGGTTTGTAGTAAAGCACTGAGTTTTCCCCAGGTTGATTCACTTCCTGACAGGATCAAGTGATTGCACAGGCCCTTTTTGATTTGTCTTTTCTCCTCTTGAAAAGGTGACTGGAGTGCTGTATCTCTCCACATCAGATAGTTCTCCCCAAATTACATTTGAGGAAATTGAGACTAAGGTATTCCCCGTGGCAGACCTTTGCCTTAGGATATGTAAATTGTAGCCTTTAATCTAGGCTTTCTTTGAGCTAGAGGCTCTGGAATTTCCTGATACCTAATTGACTTCCTGTTTATATAACATTTTAAGTACTTGGGAAAAAACAGTTTCTGTGCTGAGTCAGAGCATCTCCTCTCCACTCTCAAATACTTTGTGTAATTGTGCATGGCACAAAGGGCACTCCAGGACTTCAGTGATGTGGCAGCTGCAGGTGTGTGTCTACAGGACACACAGGGCTGGGAGATGCTGCAGATGGAGAATGGATGTGCAGCCTGGCAGATGTGAATTCTTTCCCATGTAGGTAGTAAATACACTCTGAGCTGCTGCACATTCTGTTATAGGTCTGAGTATTTTTGGATTGAGAAGCAGGTATAGAAACCTATGTAAACTCACCAGATTTTGGGGAAATGTGAGGATTTTTACCCTTCAGACTCTCACAAAGGCTAAAATGCTGTCTCTTTCCCTCTTTTTCTCACTCTTTCCACCCAGTTACCTCCTGGAGCTTGGGAATACTCCTGAATGCAGGCAGTTGTAATTACCAGATGTTGCACTGGTTTTGAGCCCCTGGATGCTGTTGTGGTGTATTTAACAAAACCTTTTGGTTTTCTTTCTGAATTTTGCATTCTCTTAAGCCTTAACTTCACACTTTATTCCACTGAAGAGCTCCCCAGTGCTGCCCAGTGCAGGATTTGGGAGTGAAATAGGGAGAGTGAGGAAATGCTGCTAATCCTGGCCATAAGCAACTTAGAGTGAAAGGAAATGCTTTCCACGCTGGGGAGCAGCTTGTGAGTGCCAGGGCTGATCTTGGGTTAGTTCAATCCTCTTCACCAAAACTCACATGATCTGGGCAAGAGTGCTGTGCTGTAGGAAGAGCAGTTTTGTGGGTAACACCTCTCTTTTCTGAGCTAACTTACACCTCAAGTGTCTTTTACCAACTGATGGGAAAGTCTGAGCAGCTGAAGTGTTTGGGAGGGGCAGCTGAGAAGTGTCAGCTCAGCCTGACACTCCTGTGACCACAGGAAATTTCTGGGGTCCAGAAACGGCCTTTTTGGCCCTCCTAAAACTACTTAAATATTTGTCAGTTGACACCTTGGCCCTCTTGGTTAGGGTGTTACATTCCTGCCTTGCTCTCCATTTAAGATGTGTAATAGCAGTGGTGGTTCTTTATCCTGTATGTAATACTGCAAACATTTGGTTTGAAAAAGTGAGTCATTTCTCACTGCTTCTGGTGGCCTTCAAAGCTTTGCAGCTTTTATCACTTCCAATCACAATGTTACTGAGTTGCTTTCAGTGTCTGTACAGGAAAAAAAAAGCAATATGCACTTTATTTTCTCCCAAGTTTTTCTCCATCCTGTCTATCAAAGTGCTGTTTCTTGTTGTCTCCTTTTTCCACGTTCCCTTTCACTTCATGGTGTTCCTTCTCTGTTTATTTAGAGATCTCTTTCTCAGATAACTTAGCAGAGAGCATTATGTAAATCTTATCAGACCATTTTTGCCCAGACCTCTTTATAAATACAGCAAGTGGGATTCTTTCCAAATGAAAACTCTTATCCTTAAATCTGGCAATATTCATGGGAGGGGGTGGATCCCACTGTTTCTCTTAGAAGAAGAGATTCTTAACATCAAACAGTTTTTGCCCAAACTGCAAACAGAATATCTGAGCTGTTCTGTTATTTTAAGCCTGACATGCTTTTGAAGAGTTCAAGGAAGGAGGATCAGAGCAGGTGATGTTCTAATAAAGTCTGTGCTCTATTATGGATAAAAAGATTCAGCAGGAGAAGTTAACATTTATTTTGCATGTAACTGGACCTATGCAAGGAGTTTTCAGTCTATTTTAAGAGAAACTAGAGGAGAAAAAGGGAAGATCTGTGTGGTGAATGACTCTGAGATCGATCGATTTATTTTTTTTCTTTGTAACAGTAGCAGAACTCTGCCACCTTGACCTCACCAAAGAGGAGTACTTGGAATAAACCCACAGCATACAGAAGTCTTCACTTGAACCTTCAGTTTTGCTTTGAAGCATATGGGGTATATTTAGTTTTAAAACTTCTGATGAAGACTGAGACAAACCTGGCTTTCTAGCAGGGTACAGTGTTGTTCCTGAGGTGCTGTGCTTGGTGGGATGATGCACTGTGGACTAATGTTGCCATAAATCAATGCTAAAAGTGAGGAGAATTCAGAGAACGCATCCACTCCTAGCCTAAAGGTTATAAAACTTCAGCACTTGTAATGATAAGGAATTTTTGGAAAGGTTCTCTGTATTGTCTTCAGGAGAGTGGTTGAGGTATAGCTTTAGAAGCAGAGGTTTGAAGCAGATGCAGAAAGATCTTTCAGTTGGTCAGGATCTAATGGAGCCATTTTATTAAGGCAGCATTTGTGAAATGGTCCTGCTTTGACAGATGCAAAGATATGTAGATATATATAAAAGAAAGAATGAGAAGGTTTGTATATATAAATGAAATGGGAATGAAATATTGCATCAGCAAATCTGCTAAATGAAATTCCTGTACTGGCTAAAGAGGGATGTTCAGCCTCAGAGGTCTCTCCTCATTTAACAATTACTGAAATGCAGCTTTCAAGTGTAGCTCTGTAGTGAGGGGAGTCCATACCTGAGTGTCCCTGGGCTGCAGGGACCCTGAAACACCCCTGGAAACCAAAAACCAGGGAGCCCTGAGAGCCAGGGACTTTCACAGGCATCCCATACTGTAACTCACTGCTCTGTTGAACCCACCTTTTGCAGGTGAGTTTATTGTAAGGCATCCAAGAGAAACCCTAATTAACACTAATTAGGCTGTGAGAGCAGAGGACAGCAGTCTTAAGGCAGCAAACTTCAGTGCAAGTTGTGCTTTTCCCTTCCCAGTGGGTTGGAGGTTAGACACTGTTCTGGTGAAGGCTGATCTGTAGATTATATCCAGGTCTGAAGCAGTTTCAGGTTATCTGGGACATTGTTTTGGTAATGGCTGTGATTAGGAAATGAGATTTTCCACTTGTAGTATTGTCACATTGAATCTTACCCTTGTTAAATTATAGCTGATGTATTGTTTTGGTCAGCAGAGTATTTTTGTTGGTACAACCCCCCAGTGGTTATTAGCAGAAGCAAAATTATACAAACTGCATGATTAAATTCCTAAAGAGCTGAAGCTTGCATTCAGTACTGGAGGAAGGCTTCCTTTTTGCCTGTAGCTAATACATAAGAGGATTTTCTTCAAAATATGATTCATTAAAATGTCTATACTAATGACTACAAAAGGCAAAAATAAAGCTACAGCAAGAGTCCCCATGGGCCTCTCATTACCAGATAAGTAATCATGAGAGGTATGGGAAGCTTAATTAAATGTCTATGAAAGGGGTTGAATTTATGAACTGTTAAAAGCTGTTCTGGCAAAAGATTGCAAGTGATTAAAACCTGTAAAGTTAATGGAGATGGGTAACATCTGAAATTGGTTTTTTTTGTTCTTTGTTGGCTGCCCAGAAAGTGCAAATAATGAGGTTGTGTTTTGGATGGATTTGGAACACAGTGATGAGCATCTGTGTAAACTAGAACTCTGTATTCAGTGAATTTCTGCATGAAATGCAGCGAGGCCTTTGGCCACACCTTCAGAGCTTATTTACAGCATTAGTGAAAGAAAATAGAGTGTATCTATCCCCAAAGCATCCTCCATCTGGGATGTGGGAAGGATTCTAAAAACTGTTGTACGTTACTCATAAATCAGATTATTGATAAAATTCTCCAGAGGGGTAGGAATGGGAATGGGTAGGCAGCTTTTCAGTGGTGCATTCATTAACTCTCCAGTGAGTGTCTTTGCAATGTAAATTGTGCTTCTTGTGTAAGTGCCACTTAATTGAAGTACCCTTAGATATGAAACAGGGCTGGGGACTGATCAGACCTGGGCTTGTGTCCTGATTTGAACCAGCTGCACAGCCCTGGGCAGTGCCTGCAGTGCAGTTTGTCCCTGTGTCACAGGGGGATGATAGATGATGCCTTTGGAATTGGTGCTGGCAGTGTTAGGGTGGAGGTTAGGAGATGTATTTCTGGGCAAGAGGGAGAGGGCATCAGGTGTCTTCACTATTCCCATGAGTGCTGGGCTTGGCAGTGCTGAGGGAATGGTTGGACTCGATGACCCTAAAGATCTTTTCCAACCTAAACAATTCTGTGATTCAGTGGGATTTATTTCTCTGAGAAATCCATGCTGGGGAAGACTGAAATTCTGAAAGGCTTTGCCTTTGGTAGTGGCTGACTGTGGATGCCCAGAGCAAGAACAGAGCAGCCTTATGGCACTTCTTGTTATAATCTGTGAAGAGAGAGAGATCGTCCACTTTCCTTGAAAAGTGGAATTTCAAAACCAAGGAGCAGTTGAGCTTGCAGATGAGTGTCCACTTGTCCAGGTGCAAGCCTTCCCTGCTTTATGAGGCTCTGGGTGGAGTCCCAGCAGTGTGCAGGCCTCTGGCAGCCCAGCAAGGCACATTTATCAGGGTAGCACCCAAGAGCACTTGGCAAGATTGGCTTTGGATTGCTGGCTCCTCAGGTAGCTCTCACCTCATCTAGGCACATTTCTTGATATACTTTGTTGGAGTGAATGGCATTGGGGGCAGGCTGGTGTCTCAGACACTGTCAGGACTGAAGCTGCTTTTTCTAGATGTGTATCTGGTGCACGTGGGTGACAGCACACCGAGGGAGGGCTGGCAGCTCATCCTCCCCGTGTTTCTGGGTTGTAACTTGTGCATTTCTTACCCCACAGGTCGGTGAGCTGGTGAAGGTCACAAAGATTAACATGAGTGGTCAGTGGGAAGGAGAATGTAACGGCAGACGGGGTCACTTCCCGTTCACACACGTCCGTCTGCTGGATCAACAGAACCCCGACGAGGACTTCAGCTGAGTGTGGCTCAACAGTTGCTCTTACAGATGGGAACAATCTCAACTTGTTTTTATTGCAGATGCCATCAAGACTAAGCTCGGACCGACGCTGCAAGCAGTGTTGCTTGGATAAGCATTCTGATAACCTGCAAACCCCTGGGACTCAACACCACCATTCCTTAAGCAAGGGTCATGTAATTCAGGGTACGACAGTAGATAACTCGTGTGTCCAGTGGCAGAACTAGGCCACGATTATAGGTTGTAATGCCTGCTTATGTCCACGTGCACGGCAGCCTGGACCTGGCCAGCAGCAGCAGCTGGAGCAAGCAGTGCTCTAGATGTTCAGAGAACATTTATAGCTCTCTCCGGGCCCATTGCTTATGTTGCTTCTTCCTCAGGCAATGAACATCGACCGTAGACAATTCAATACCTTGATAGAAATCTCACAGATTTATCCTGGAGCTCTCTCTGTGTTTGTTTCCATGCCAGGCTCCCTGTCCTGGCAGGGCTCTGCATGGTCAGTGTGCTGTGCACAGCACAGGCTGAGGCAGGGCCCCTTGGGGACAGCCTTGTGATTTACAGATCCTTACCATTCCCATGGTAAATGACAGATCCAATCAACCTCACAATTCTAGAAGCTTATGGACACTAGATTGATTTCTTCAGTACTGTTGATGCTTCAAACATAGCAGCTGATTTTAATTTAAGATTTTTATTTACACACAGTATCTCCTTTTATCCACCAATACAAGGCTTATGGAAGTGTAAACCTCCATATCAGTGCTGAAAATTACGTGCATAGCACTTTAATATGTAGCTTTAAAGCAGTGTTTGATTCACTAAATATACTAAAATATTGACACTGCTTTCCAATAAAATTAAATTGTGTAGGGCTAGTTTAATTTTTCTAGAGTTCTTCAATATTGTACAATACTGTTACAGTACAAATCAGTGTCAAACACAGTGAACTGACAAACCAAATATTAGTTTTATTTTAAAGACACTCTGGGGACTCTCCTGGTTTAATTCCCATCTGTAAAATAGTTGATAGTGAATTCATGAGGATTTTATTTTTAATAAACTAATGGAAAATAATTGTGTGCTTCTGGATTGATTCTCAAAAGGCATAATAGAGTAAATGTGGCTTCCTAGCTCATGATGAAAATCAGTGCATTGAGTAGGCAATATTATGCACTGCTTGATGGTTGATTTTTAGTCTGTTCTTCTAATTATCTGGTTTTCTCTAATATAAATCAGAATGGATTTAGTAAGTTTTGTAAACTGAAATTAAACACTGAAGTAACTCTGCCTGTACCCTGGGTTGTTTTCCAAGCACAGCGCTCTGGTGACCAAACTAAATTTTGTAACTTTGACTACAGTTTAATCCATGCAGGAGGGTTTTTCTAAATAGCATCAAACAAACTGTTGGGTTTGGTTGCTGCAAACCCGTGTGACCCCAATGGCTCATGGGTTGCACGTGCTGCAAAGGCCTTTGCTGCAAGGCACTGACCCTACAACAATACTGGTAACACTTTACCTCAGAACTCTGTAACATGCTGGAAATTATAATATTTCTGTTCTATTTAAGTACTAGTTGTTTTACTTCAAAACTAATCCATCAGCAAGTCTGAGTAATGTTCAGGTTATGGGCACTCATTCATTCTGTGGACTGATGTTCATCACACTTGTCCATCACCAGTCTCACGAGCACTACTGAGGATTATTGTAAAAACTGACAGCAGGGACAGTGGGGTGACAATGGGAACAAGGAATTGCAGCTCTGTTCTACCTTGGATTGCTATTCTGGTTGGGGTGACGTGCCAGTGATTGTGGGAGCTCTTCTAGCTTAGTACAAAACTTACTTTGAGGGAAAAAGGAATTGAGAAACTAACTCTAGGTCCTGTAACTCATCAGATTCTTTAAGGCTGATTTGTATTTTTCCTCTGATCTTGATATTCACTGTAACTGTTCAAGGGGTTTTGTTCAATAGCTGCACTCTAAATAACATGTAATACTGAGTTTTTCAGTTGCCCATATATGCTTATATTTTTCTTCAGGTATTGCAAAAGCAACATAATAAACAGCGTGTCCTTAGAGTGACACTGCTGTGAAGTATTTTTGCCAACTGCAGTTAATGAAAGCCCATGTATTTGTACCTTTCCAATCAGGAATTAAGATACCAAAAGAACATTTTTCTGGAAGTTTTATTATGCAAGCCTTGCCTTTTTAATACAAAAGACATGGATTTAATTAGCAATTACCCTGCAAACTTTGTAGATGTGGTTTTGGTAAGACTGTATAAATTGTGAATATTTGTACACTTTGAAAGAGCAAAATGAAGAAACTAGAGGAGTCTTAATAGCTGCTGTTACACTAGAATCCCAAGTTCTTGTCAAGCAGTTTTTTTAGCTGACTGATACATTAATGCAGTTGTTTTCCACTCTTCAGTTCTAAGCTGAAACGTGATTTTGTTTCATAGGTGATAGAAAGGAGTATCTTTGCATTTGGACAAAATAGACATTTCAGCTTGCCAGGCTCCTCAAGGCAAATAGGTAGAACCTTTGTTCATGACCATGTAGAGTAAATCCTTTTGTGGCCTTTGTTTATCCTCTCCTGTTTGTTCCCTCCCCTCTCCCCGATGCGTGCGAAAAAATCATTGCTCAGAATGTTGGTCACAATCTTCTGTCTCTCCTTGGCTGTGGTTTTGGTCTCTTGTGCATAGGCAGGTGTTAGAACTAGAATGATCATTTCTAGAAATACACCATGAAAGCAGGATGCTCAATTACACTGTGTTCTTCTGGTGCATTTACACGTTATATCACACTAAAAAATTACAACTGGCTGCTATGGTTTTTTAATATATATTTCATTTTGGTAAGCCCCAGCCTTTTTACTAATATATGACCTGGTTAAATCTTGTTAATCTGTTTGAATTGTATTTGTTAATAATGCAAATATTTCTAATCATCCTTAAGAGTAAAACACTTCCTTTTTGTTAATGGTTTTGGGGAAGGATTCTAACCAAACCTGTTTGAAGAAAAATATGAACATGTGCCATTGTATTATAACACTATCCACTTTCTTGACAGTTAAAGTCCTTTTTTATTTTTTTGTAGCATGTAATGTATATGTTCATAGTACGTGAAGTAAATAAAAGTATAGCCAAAACTTTGACTCAGAGTCATGCTCAATCAGTTCTTGGAGTATTTGTATTTACTAATTAAAAATAGAGGGGCTATGGCCATTTTTAATTGGCCATGTTGGTATGAAAATAATTACACTACAGAAGTAAGACAAACCAAGGTAACTAAGTTAACTTATCAAACAATAAAATATGGATTTATTTGAAAGAAGGTGATTTTCTGTAGTTAAATGAGTCAAGGGGTTGGGGGAAATGTATATTATCATTAAAAAAAACCAAAAAACTTGTGAGGAAGGTTGAGATTTTGTAGCTCTTGCTCTCAATTCTACCTGCACAAGTCAGGGAATAGTCTGGGGATTGTTGGGGATGGGGTATTCAGGAAGATAAAAAACTGTTTATATATTCTTAGAAATATCAGTGCAAACAAAGTTACACAAACGAATGCCAGCAAGAATCTCCTGCAGGAGTCTACAAATGTTTTAGAAGAGCTGTTTTTATGTGTGATGGTGTAAGAGCATTAATTCAGTGAAAGGCCAAGGTGTGCAGGTGCTGTCAAGGGCTGAAGGACAGAAAATCAGGAGCAGAATCCCAGGGGGCAACGTTTGTAACATCAATCTGCATTAAAGGTACTTTTGCCACATTGTTCCTTAAAAACTCCACCTTAGGCCCCAAGGATAAGGATCTTGGTGTGTCTCCACACAGCAAAGATTATTCTATCAGCTCCAGATGGAAAAAAATCATAATTTTTTACAGGTAGAAGCCCCCAGCTTTGCTCCAGTGCTCACCACTGCAGAGCTGCAATGCCAGGGTGCCTCTCAGTGAGATCAGCTGAGAGAATTCCAGAGCTCCCTGCAGCCCAAAGGAAGAGGCTGTGCCTGCCCTTCCCCAGGGCCCTGCCAGCCATCCCCTGTTCCTTCACCTTGTCCTGGTGGAGCACCCAGAGCTCCCCTGAGCTGATGGACCTCCTGCAGAAATCTGCTTTTCCTTTTCCATTCCCTCTCCTTTCCCCTGTGGGGTTTGGCTGCAGCAGTGGTTGAATGAATTCATGTGAAAGTTCAGGGAGCAAAGGACAAGCAAGGATTGCATCAGCAAATTGTGCTGTATTTCCTTGGATTAGGCTGTTTATTCCTCATGCTTTGCCAAATCCCTGACCAATTTCCAAATACCTGAATGCCATCTGTATTGAGTGCATTCAAAGGAATTTAAAGTATTTAGACAATATGCTATTATTCAGCAAGAGTACCAAGGATGCACCTCACTTCTGGCAATTAAATCTGAAGTGTCCTGATTTATTGATATTATTGAACTCTCTGAGACAACCTGAGTGCCTGTTGAACACAAGGATCACAGAGAAATTCCTAAATTGATCCAAATCTAATTTATTGTGCACAGCTCCCCAAGTCTCTGCTGAAAAATAGACTTTCATGGTCAATAAAGTGCAGAACTGATTTGCAAGACTTAAAAATTTGCACGGAGATAGTGACTGTGCACTACTGGGACCTTTTGAGTGCCTAACTTGGCATCATGTATTTACCAGCAATTCAGAAGTAAAGGTTTACAATGATTCCCAATTTCAGCAAAATCAGCATTTCCTAATCTTATTTTAAATAAATAAAAAAACCAATTTTTTTTCTGGACTTGACATGTAATTTTCACCTTAGTTACTGATGTCTTTGTGTTTAAGAAATCCTGATTAGATAATCCTAATCTGTGAAAAAGAGGGCCTAAATATGCCTTGAAAACAGAGCACTGATTTTCTGAGCAAGTGCTATAAAAATAAATCTGTCAAGTTTTTAGATTTATATGTAAGAAAACCATAAGGTTATGTTGATCTTGCCGACCCTAAAACTTTTGTTCATCAACTGAAAAAAATAAGCCAGGCCAGCAATAAACTATTGAAAAAAATGTGTTTTGAATGGTGTTCAAGGTGTGTGCCCCCAGTCACCCATCAGGAGCCCATTTCAGGGGGCAAAATACAATAAATGGGGATACTTGACTCTGTCCAGGAGGTGCCAGCTCTGTCTCTGCTGTCAAAACTTGCAAAGGTCTGTGCACTTCTCCCATGAGAAGGGCCGAGCAGCCTGCACTTCCAAGGAGACACTGGGGAAAAAGACAAGATTTCATTGACAGCTGCCCTGAGCAAATCACAGAATCGTGGAATGGTTTGGAAGGGACCTTGAAGCTCATCTCATGCCAATTCCTCTGCCATGGGCAGGGACACCTTCCATGAGACCAGGTTGTTCCAAGCCCCATCCAACCCAGCCTTGAACACTTCAGGGATGGGGATCTTAGAAGATGAGGTTCATGCCAAGCTGTGCATAATTTAGTTTTCTAAAACCATTCTGGTTTCAGAAATCGAGGCATTATCTCAGTTATTTAAGTGAATGCTCCTTTTGTTTTTCAGAAGTACTGTGTGAGGAGCTCGTGAAACATTCAATTCTACTTTCTAGATTTTCTAGCCTCTTGAAGCTGTGAAATTACCACCTGCTATTCACTGGAGGTGCTACTTTGAGCAAACACCCTGGAGAGGCTGCAGAAACCTGTATCTGACCGACTGCCCTTCGGTCACAGATCCACCCTTCCATGGGGAGCACACCCGGTGATTTGTACCAAAATACCGAGAGAGGGTAATTCGAACAGCGCTGTCAGCGTCTGAGGGCAGCACAAACACTGAGGGAAACGCCACGGGCGGCCGAGCCCGCTGCTCTCCGGTCGCCCACGGCCATGTCCCGGTCACGGCCCCGCCAGAACCGGGCGGGGGAACGGCGGATCCATCCCCGCCATTGCCTGGCCGCCTCATCCCTCGTTATTCCTCATCCCTCGTTATTCCTCATCCCGCCTCACCCCTCACACCGCTTCACCCATCCCGCCTCACCCCTCACACCGCTTCATCCATCCCGCCTCACCCCTCACACCGCTTCATCCATCCCGCCTCACCCCTCACGCCGCCTCATCCCTCGTCCCGCCTCGTTCCGCTTTATCCCTCACGCCGTCTCACCCCGCTTTATTCCTCACCCCTCCTCCCGTCTCATTGCCCTTTATCCCTCACACCGCTTTATCCCTCACACCGTCTCATCCCGCTTTACTCCTCACCCCCCTCACACCGGCCATCCCGCCTCGCCCCTCACGCCGCCTCACCCCGCCCCCCGCCCGTTGCCAGGGAGCCGCCGTTGCCATGGGAGGCGGCGGGGCGCATGCGCGCGCCCGCGGGAGTGCCCGGATGCAGCGGGAGGAGGCGCTGCCGCCATATTTGCCCGGAGAGCAGCGAGCTGGTAGCTGCCGAGACCCCCGGACCCATCGGCTGCCATCCGCCCCGCTCAGTCCCCGCCGCCGCCCCGCCCGTAGGACATGGACGATCGGGAGGACCTCGTCTATCAGGCCAAGTTGGCTGAGCAGGCTGAGCGCTACGATGGTGAGCGCGCGGGCTCGGGAGGCCGGGCACGGCCAAGGGTAGAGGGAGGGAGGGAGTGATCGGCCACAAAATGGCGGCTGGGCGGGG
>JBBMKD010000063.1:5050945-5085708 GCA_037834095.1 Argya squamiceps | reverse complement strand
GGCCGGGCGGCGCGGAGCGAGGGCGGCTCGCCGCAGACAACGCCCATGCCGAGCGCTCCGGAGGGGGGGCCCGGCCCTCGGCCCCTCGCCGGCCGTGCTCATGGGGGGGTCCCCGGGGACGGGGCTGCGCTTCTTTCTCTGCCTCTACCCCCGGCTGGAGATCCTGCTGCCCCTGGCAAACCCAGAGAGAGAGCGAGTTCTCACCCTGCGGGGAGCGAGTACATGATTCACTGCCTAAAGAAAACGCATATGCTTTCATTATGTGGTAGAAATTATTACAGGTAGTTTTAGTTTCCCGGCGTCTTCTTTTCATCCTTTTTCCCCTTTTAAGTTTGTGCGCTATCCCTGATCATTTAATATCCGTGATGATTTAATATCTGGGGGGAAAGTGGTAGAGGGGAGGAACTGGCAACCCTGGGTGGTGTCTCTTGCCCCAAAAATGTCTGTCTTGCTACTGTTCCTTTTAAACATGGTTCCCCTGCATATAATAGAAAGGGCCTCTAATTTTCTCGACTCTTCTGAGACTGTTACTTTGCCCTGAGAGCTGTGATTACTCATTTGAAGTGAAATAAATCATATGTGTGTAGAATGTATGAATGCAGTAACACTTCATTTAGAGAGGTAAGAAGACAATCCAAATACTTTCTGTTCATAAATTTTTATAGACAACACGACCAAGTTCTCACCAAATGACACATTTTTACTGAGTTGTGCTTAAAAAACATCTCATGGCACCATTGCAGAACATCTGAAAATTGCACATTTTGGGGAGGAAAAGAGAAACTAAAACAAAAAGAAAGCCTAAATAAAATTCCATTCAATTAGAGTTCTGATGGGAAAATAGTAATTAATAGTACCACTAAAGGAAAGCCATCAGGCAATCTCCCCAATAACTGAAGGACTTGAAGAAAGAAAATACCCCCCAGAAACCAGGTATTGGGGTACAGTAATTACCTGGGGCAGAGAACACATCCATATTCCACAGTAAGTGTGCAAATTCTGCTGAGGAGGGGAGGGTTCTCCACCTGGAATGGGTGAGTCAGTGCCACTGAAAGTGTTGGCTTTGGTTTGAGTAGAAATCCAACATCCTGGAGGAATCATCATCCTTGGGAGCTCTTGAGGCATGACTGTCTTTCTGGGGTTTTCTGAAGTCAGCAATAAATCATTTCATTAGAAGGTAATAGGACTCTACCCCATGGCACAGATCTGCAATGCAAACTTCCTGTCTGCTAATAAAAATTGATTGGGAGGGATTATTGCCTTGGTGCAGCATTTCCCTGGGTGGACTTTCAGTTCTCCCAGAGCCATGAATGTTTGCTAAACAAGCTGCCCAGAGCAAAATGTAGGAGAATTGTGCTTCTGAATGGACATGAAGCTTGTTATAATTTAGAATGGAGCGCTTAAAGTTGTTTTATTTAAATCAGTGCTGTGGGGTTTGGGCTTCTAGAGTTTTTAGGAATCAAGTTGGGTGAACATAATTTAAGATGCACCCTTCAATTCTGCCAGCTGCTCTAAATGCATCTTCACTTCTCCTGTGTCCATGGCCTGGAAGAAAATGTACTGTAGATACTGTTTTATCATTTAATTCTCTGTTCTTGTTCAGCTGAAACAATTAAAAATGATTGGCATAATTTGTTCTTGTTGATGTGAAATAATGCAGTTCTGCCAAGATCATAGCTGAGGCTGCTGAATAATTCTGTGAACAAAGTGGTTTGAGAAGCAATGTGAGGAAAGAGTAAGCTACTCCTCATTTTGCTCCTCAGTTTGATCTTTGAGGTGCACAATTACAAAGCCACAGTTATTAATTGGCTCAAATGGGGTGATGGTAAGTACTGGCTACAGATACATTGGAATACAAGTCCCTTGGGTTATTCAAATATGAGTTTGACACTTTTTTGTGTTTAACATTAGGATAAATGTAAACTTCTGTCCCATCTTTCTCCTGGAGACTGGAAGAGTGGTGGGTTGCTATTTCTGTGTGGCTCATGGCATTTTTAGCAGCACTTATGGTGGGCATCCAACTGTGGCTTCTTTGGTGTTACTTACCTGACCCACTTAGGGAATCTCTGAAGCCTTGGGAGCTGCATTTGTGAACGGTTGGGAATCCAGTCCTGTGTGTGTACTGTCCTCAGGATGGTGGCCCAGATTAAGAGGACAACTTTCTAGGTACTTTTGCAGTGTAAATAGCACTTAAACCCTGATCTCCAGAGATATATTAAAGAGATTTGCGTGTCTCTTCCCAGATCTGCTTAGGCATGTTATGGCAAATCACAGAATGCCAGGAAGCTTTACTGGCAGTGCAGGAAGCTTGGTGAGAAATCTCCCTCACTGCTGCTCCTTATTGGTAGAATAATATGTAACTAAATGGGCTCCTTTTTTGGAAAACAATTGGAGTGATATTCTGGAGCTCTTTATATCAAGAGGATGTAGAGGATTGCTGTAGACTGCTGCTGAATATGGAAACCAGTTCCTCTTTGTGGAAGCTGGGGACATCTTTGTTCAGGTGGGAAACATGTTATGGCTCAAGGCAGACTCTGGGCAGATACTCCCAACAGCTGCTTTGTCTACAGGTCTTGGAGTGCATTACTGGGGTGAGGTGAGATAGGTGGGTTTTCCCCCTCAAAACCAGAGAACAGGTCAAAGCACAGGTAAGGAGAACCCCCAGCCCACCCATGGCAGGTCTCCTGCCCCCCAGCACAGCAGGGTAACAGCTGGCTCCCTTTGTCTGTAGAAATTGTCTGTCAGGGAAATGTGTCTTTATCACGAAGGCAGGAACGTGTGCAGCAGTGGGTTCAGTTCAAGATTTGAACCCTTTTTAGGAAGAACTGTCTCCTAGTAACAGGTCTTCAGCTTAGAGCCTAATGAGGAATCAATAAAGTCAAACAAATTAGAATTCAAGTTGCATATTAATTTTGGTTTGCAGAGGATTGGTCTCTCTCAAGCTCACTTCAGTTTTTTGGGTTCCTCTCCCCACTGATGGTTATCACTTACCCTGTCTGTTAAAGGTCTTACTGGTGCAGTGATGTGGGGTGTGACTGCTGTCTCTGAGCTAGAAGGCAGAAAAATTTCAGCATATCCCTAAAAATTGTAGGAACTCAAGAGTTAAAATGTGGAGACAACAGTGCTAAAGGAGTAAGACTGTACATTTTTTAAGTGGGAGTTGTAGATACTGGGACATAAATTGACTTGTGATTATGAGGAGCTGTGTGAGAGAGGGCCTTTGTCTGAAATGGCCTTCTTGAATTTCCTGAGGTACCCGGAGCAGACAAAGGAGACAGAATTCCACAACTGGATGCTGAGGTGCTCTGCAAGGAGCCCAGAAGCTGAGCTGGTGTCCAGTGTTGGAGGATTGCTCAGTAGCACATCTCAGTCAAGGGGAGAGATTTATTGAGATGTTTGCTTTCAAACTGAAATGTTTGTTAGAAATAGTGGGGAAATCTCTGGATTTAGAAAGGTGAATGTCCACAGCTTGAAGAGATTACAGGAATGATTTAAAAATGTTCTTGTTGCAAGAAGGACTTGTGGTAGACCATACAGTTGATTATACAGAAAATCCCACTGTTGGATAACTTGCCCTAACCTGTGTTTCTCCAAGTGTGTAAAGGTACAGGGCTGTTTATTGCAGAGTCATGCTGTCAGGTTTGGAAGGGTTCTGACTGCACCAGCTGTTCCAAACCTCCACAAGGAATGGCAGTATAACCCTTTGCTTTGTCCACAAAATCATCATCAAGCCACTGTGCAGGTTGGATATTATTTGGGGTTTTTTTGTCCTCTGCTTGTTAGGTTGTCCTAAGTGGGAATCCCCCTGTTTGGTTCTTTAATGCTCATTTGTGTAGAACTTGTGCATTGTGATAAGTATGGAATGCTTCTCATTTGTGCCTGAATTCTGGTCTGACCCTTAGAACCAGTTCAGTTCTCTAAATGAGAAGCAAGATTAATTTTTTTCCCTGTGAGTAGTTGTCTGAGCTGGTGACCTGAATGAGCCAGTTGAGAGGTCAGAGGGGTGTTGAGCTGGCAGGAGGGAATCAATAGGGATGGATTCAGCCATCTTTGGAGTCCTTGCCAACAGAGGATTCCCTAAGAGAACAGAAAAACCCTCTGCAGGCAGTGTCACTGTGTGTTAGAGGAGTTCCTGAGGGAGGGAAAGCAGAGCTGAACTTGCACTTGGTTGAATTTGGAGCTCATCAGTGTAGAGAGTTGGGTGCTGCTGGGTGGAGGTCTGTCGCTGTGGGAAGTGCAGTCTGTGGGCATTAATCTGCACATTCATCTCTTACTGAAGAACATACACTGGCCCCTGCCTCTTCAGTTCTCCTCATCTTTGTTCCTGCCAGTTTGCTGCTACTAAGTTAGAACTTCTTTGCTTCTGTTTCTCAGCAGTGTGAGTCTGCTCCCCAGCACAGATTTGTCATTCCACTGGTGGGCTGTGTGTTCTCAGCACTTGTCTCCTATCCATACCCTGTTTCCTGTCTTTCAGCCAAGTGTTTATCCATGTGAGGACTTCCCTTCCTATCCCATGGCAGTTGAGTTCCTTAAAGAACCTTGGGTGGGGGACCTTGTCAAATGCCTTTGGGAAATCCAGGTAGACCATTCAGTTATGTCTTCCTTGTCCCTGTGCTTCACTTGTTCAGAGCATTCCAGTAGGTTTGTGAGGCGTGATGGAAGGCCATGCTCTGCAGTACAAGGTTTATGCACATCCCCACTCATTCCAGGGTTTTTTAAAATGTAATTCTCATTGACTTTACCCCTAGTGAGTATTGGGTTCATGGTTTTGTAGGTCCCCTTGAGTGTCTGCTGGAGCCCTTCTCAAATGAGCAGTATAAACCACTTTGTGTTTGCTGCTGCTGTTAAAGCCCTGACTGAAAGGTTGCACACAACAGTTTAGGGTCAGATACTTCAAGTTCTTGTGACTTGTTCCTGATCATCTTTTGTTCTTTGCAAGAATGAACAAGTACAAGACTGACACGTGAACTGAGTCTTTGAATACTGTTTGTGGTGTGTGATATCTCTGGTGGACACAAGGGAAGACTTGTTTTTTCTGCTGTGTCCTCCACCTCCTCACAGCTCACAGGATGCTCAT
This sequence comes from Argya squamiceps, assembly GCA_037834095.1. NCBI lineage: Eukaryota > Metazoa > Chordata > Aves > Passeriformes > Leiothrichidae > Argya > Argya squamiceps. The sequence goes on along the minus strand of JBBMKD010000063.1, from coordinate 5,080,631 downwards.
TTGCAGCTTTTAGCTCCTGAAATGATGAAGTAGGTCCTGGGGCAGCAGCTTAGAAGCTTGAAGATCTTGGTTTGCTTTATTGCCCTTAGATAAAGGCAATAAAAAAGATTAAACTTAAAGCACAACTTCCGTTTGCTGATGTTCTGCTCCTACTAAATGGAGAGTTAGGACAGTGCTGCTCTTCATTAGGTAATATATAAGAATTCTACTTTCTGAGTTCTCTTAAGGTTAATTTTGATTTGAGTATGATGACCATTATATCATCTTCATCCCACCTTCACTCAACAAGTTCTTTCTCTGTTCTTATTTTAAGAAGCTTTCTCTCTCAAGTAGTTCCTCTTTTGGAAGGGAGGTGCACCACTAAGAGATTTTCTAGCTCTTGTTTTTTCCTGTGGTAACGTTGAAATTCTTAAAATTTATGCATGTTGTGGAGTTGCTCCAGCAGTAAGGTTGAAGTAGATCCTCTGTATTGTTTAAAGTCCCAAGGAGTGAACAAAAAAACCTGAGCCTGTGGCATCCTGGTTAGTGAGACTCAGGCACTGAACTGGAAGTTACAAACACTGCAGATTTCCCCTAACAAGGTTTCTTTAGTGCAGCAGCCTTTGTTCAGGCCCAGTGGCTTCTGTTACAAGCACAGATTTTGATGGAATGCCCAGATACTGGCTATTCTCTTGGTAGGGTCTGGTGTTCCTTGTTTTGTATCCTATATTGGGAAGGTTTTCAGTCTTCCCTCTAAATTTGCTGTACATCACCCATTTCCTTACCTGGGGATATTGCAGTTCCCCTGGGTTCTTTGGATTTCTAGAGTTTAGGAAGCAACAAATATTTAGATTCTCCTTTGTCTCTGGTCAAGAGGGAGTAATTTTGTGACCTAGTATGAGTCCTTAACAGCTGTGCCCTTTGTTCCTTGGCTTGGCCCCTAAGGATGGTTATCAAACATGTGCTTCTCAACACTTACAAAACTCCCCATGAGTTTTTAGCTTAGAGTAAGGCTTATTCTTTGTCTTTCACTTTAAACCCCAAGCCTGGCACCTTGCTGTTGCACAAACCTTTTGTATGTGGCCACCTCTGTCCCAGCCCTTTGTGCTTTCCAGGCTGTGCCTTGTGTCCCTCCTGCTGCTGGAGGTGCCTCAGCAGGGTTTGCAGTGGGGACCCAGCATTTGAATCACAGTAGTAGAATACAGGAACCTAAAAAATGGTTGGGCATCATTACAGGTTTGTAGTATCTCAGGCAGCTCTTTGGGGTCTCAGCTTTTCCATAAGAATATACAAACCTGATCAGGCAGTGTCTGAGTGTTGTGGTATTTCCTAACCAACAGCAGGTGCTTGGGGAGGGATCTAAATCTAGGGTGAGCATGTCATGCTCCAGAATACTCCCCAGGCCTTCCACAATTTACATTTTTGGGATTTCCTGCTCTGGTGGTGGCATGGTCTGACAGTAGCAGTAAGGTGACAGCCACAACCACCTGAGAGGCTGGAACTTAAACACAGCCTCTGTCTCTCTGGATCTGCATAACACTACTTTTTCCATAATGCAGTGTGAGCATCTCTGGATTTTGTGTGCAATGAGTTGTTGTTGCTGCAATAATCCTTCTTAATGAAATGTAATCCCAGACTTGTATTTTCTCTTGAATGGTCTCTGACTGAGCCTTCCATCTCCTTGTGGAAGCTTCCAGATTGGTAAAACTGCACTTAGAATAAAAATATTTGTTCTCTTGGCAGGTATAGATGGCTTTATTTTTGTTTTCTCTTGGGGGAGATACAGATATGTTGTCCCCTTGCTTTTATACTGCCTGTGTTCTTAAGGTTTTTCATCAGGCTTAAATTTTCAGGGCTGGATTATGGCTTTACCATGGAAGACCAAGGTATGTGCATAATATTTTGTCTTGTTGAAATATCAGCCCTGACTTCTGTATTTGTAAGTAAAGTTGGGCTCTTTACTAAAGCAGAAACCTTTTTCTCCAGCAGCATTGTGGGTAGACTGATAAAGACTGATAAATGTTTTCTCTTTGGGTGAGAGTTGTTTATGGGTGGGATCCTGGTTGTGGTTGTGTGGTTACCTAGAGACAGGTTAAGATTCTGCAGAGAAAACCTTTCAGTTCCTGTTGTCAGGGCCTTGGGAGGTGGTGTCCCCGGCGTGGGGGGTGGTGAAGCTCTGAGGGTTTTGTGCTTCAGAGCAAATGGAGGAACCTGAGGTGCTCCCCCATCCCCCAGGATCCTGCTCCCAGTGGCTGTCACTTGTCAGGCAGTCTGTTTAACTTACAACTCATAAAAGTGTTGGGGGGGTAAGGGCTGGTACCTGCTGGGAGTGGCTGTGAGCAGGTGCCCGTTCCCTTTGGCTCCCGTGTTCCCGTGGCTCTGCAGGAGGGTGGTCAGTGACCTCCTGTGCCACCAGACTGAGGAGCTGCACCAGGACAGGGACAGAGGAGCTCCCTGTAGGGCAGGGTTTGGCTTTGGCTGTGTACCAGCTATTGTTCAGCTAAATTGGGTTTGTCCTCCAGGGCACAGAGCTGTTCAAACCTCTGTTTCAAGGGCTTGCAGATCTTCAGACTGGTAATAGATAAAATCGTGCAGAAGCCAAGCAGTTGATTACATTGGGAATGATGTGTTTGAATGTACACTGAAAACAGCTAAGTCCTGTGTATAGTTTTTTATTTTATATTTCCATACTAGACAAGGAAGAGGGAAGAGGTTGTGAAGGAAACCTGTAGAACAGTTAATAAGATGTGCCCCTTTGGCCCCAGTTGTTGCAATTTCCTGATACAGGGCAGATCTGAGAAGCTGTTGCTGTTCCTCAGCCTCCACACCTCTGGACTAATTATTCCATGGATGTCATTGGTATGTGAGATAAGTGTGAATAGATTTCTGTTGTCTTCATCAAGAGGCAGGTTTTCTGTAAAAGTGCTGTGTACATCCAGGAGTATGACTGACGTGCTGTGTATTTAATCCCAGTGGATAAAGCACACTAATATTAACTGTTTTTTTAAAAGGCAGCATCTTCTGTCACCTGTGGGTTGCTTCTCTGAAGGCAATCAAATATTAAGCTGGAAAACAAGACCTGCATTTTTTGCTGGAGCTTCTTGACAAAGATACCCAGGTCATGGAAATTGCAGGGCTCAAATCCTGATTGTCATTTTTGTCCACAAGAACTGTCAGGCCTCTTATCTTGGGCATAGCTCTGTTTTAATAAACTTCGAAATATAAGATGGCTTAATTTGAATAATTTAAAAATTCACAGCTTTTAAGTAGATTCTTTGTATGAATGGGATGGTAGGGTCATCCTTGAGGAAATAAATCACCATACTTGCCTTATTTCAGTAGCAAATTGTAGCTATATTATATTGCCTGTAACATAGCTGGCTTAAATGATATAATTATGTTAATATTAATTGTGTGAACATGGAGTGTTCTAGGGCAGCTCCCAGATTCTTCAGCTGAAGCAGTCACCATTTGCAATTGCAGGGTGGTGTTTTCAACAAGTTTTATCAAATCCTTGGTGGATTTTTTGTTAACTTTCTGTGATTTGGAGAAGCAAAATCTGCTGATAAAAATAGAACCTCCATAAAATTCTGTCCTCCACATATGGAGACCTGTTGGAGACTGATAACACTGTTCCTGCCAGGGAGCTACAGTCTCCATTGCTGAAGTAGCTTATGCCCGTTTAGGTTGTGATTTTGACATCTGAGGGGAAAAAATGATAGTTCAGCTTCATTTGTATATTTAACCCTGTTCTTCTAGTGTGTCTTCAACAATCCCAGTGTGGTTAAGTAATGAAAGAGTTGTAACCTTCCTTGAGCAGTTCAGTCTTTGCTTCCACTGGGCTGTAGGAAAGCTGGTTTTGGTAATGATTGTTTTAACCTCAGGTTTAGAAATACTTTTCAACAGGCTTAAAATACAAATATACAATATATGAATTAATATAAAATACAAATATGAATTAATATACAAATTAATTCATATTTTCTGTGTTACTTTTCAGTGTAACTGGCTGCTTGGCATGGGTGCATATGGTTGCTGTGGGTCTGCTCAGGATGCCTTTTTTGTTACCACTCCAAGCACCAAATTTTTCTTTGAGAGGTTCATCTTGCAGCTTTGAGTCACTTTCCTAGTAACAGTATTCATACATCTCTACATGTATTCAAATGTGCATTTTACATTTTTGTTAATTACCACATTGCAGTGTGTTCCAGTTGACAAATCATCCTGGAATTCCTCAGTTTTATCCTGACTGTGCCAAGAGCCAGATCACATTTGCTCATCTTCTCTCCCTGTTCTCTGCCTTCTCCAAAGCACTCTGGAGAACACACACTCCTGTAGGGTTGTGCTGATAACTGGGGAAGAGTGTTCTTGCTCCTACATCCTTTTTGTCTGTGTGTTAAAACAAGCAAACAAACAAAAACCCAAACCAAAAGCTGAACTACCTTTAAAGAATTTTTGGAACCCTTGTAAAATACCACATGAACATCAGATACTTCCTTTGTGTATGTGCTGATTGATTTGTTTGGAGCACTCCAGGGTAAAAGTGAGGAGTAGCTGGATTAAAGGAGGAGGGAGCCTAATTTCCTAAGGTCTCATTAATGTACAGTTTGTACTGAATGATTTGAAAGATGCTTCAGGTTGTGAGAATAATTGCCTGACCTTTTCCTCCTAGAAATGGTTGAATCAATGAAGAAGGTGGCTGGAATGGATGTGGAGTTGACAGTGGAAGAAAGAAACCTGCTTTCTGTTGCATATAAAAACGTGATTGGAGCCAGGAGAGCTTCCTGGAGAATAATCAGCAGCATTGAACAGAAAGAAGAAAACAAAGGTGGAGAAGACAAATTAAAAATGATTCGGGAGTATCGGCAAATGGTAAGATGGAGTTGGTCTCACAGCAAAATGTCACTTAGTTCTGGTCCCCTTGCCATGAGCTGCCCTGGTGCTCCAGATGGCCTCTGCTGGGCTGACCTGGAGTAGGGGGGCAGCCTTGGAAGGCTGGAGCTTGTTCCTTATCTGGAGAATAAATCCCGTGCTGAAGGGGAGAGCTGTGGTGTTGCTGTGCAAACACTCAGGAGGGCAGCAGGCTCAGGGGAGGGAGGGCTTTTCCCTCAGTGCATCAGCAGCTCTGCCAGGCATTGGAGCTGCACTGGCCCTGCCCTGCTGACTCAGGTGTGTGTGCACTGCTCAGGAAGGCTTCATTCCTTCCCCTCCAACCTGACTGACCCCAACAACTTTTTTTTAATTAACCCTTTCAAAGGGGATGTTTGGATTTTACAGTGACACTTTCTGTGATTCCAGTTCTCTGTCCTAGAGAGTTCAAAACATGAACACTTGAAATGTCCCTGGGGGAGGTTTTTGAGTGCTCTTCTTAGCTCCTTGTCTTTTGTCACTCCACGTTCCTGGGGATGTCATGGTCATCCCAGCTGTGGAACTTGTGTGTGTAGCAGCCTCCAGGGCCTTGCTGTTTTCTCTCTCTGGAGAGAGAGGGAAAAATTGATCCACATAACTTCATGCTGACTTAGTCAGTGTGTGCAGCTTTACCTAAAATGGAGAACTTGCAGCAAGCTCTGACTTCCTGGGGCTAATGAAACCTCCAGCTCTTGGTGAGGGGTTGTTCCCCCTGCCCTGAATGATGGTTTCAGACATGCTCCCATACTATTTAAATCCCACACATTTCTGCAGAGGCTTCATCTCCATTATTTGAGGACAAGTGCTTCCACATGGTTCACATCTTCACTTGCAGAGAAACAGTGAGTCTGTTATATCACCTGGCACTGATTCATATACCAGCAATGGAAATGGTACTGCCTTGGAAATCTTCTCCCAGGAAAGGCTCTGGACTACTTTCTGTTGACTCACAGGGTTTCTGTTGCTCCATGGAATTGTTAAAGTTGTGAGTTTCTAATTTTATGCTGGCATGCTGATGAGATGAGACTCTGCCAGTTACATACAGTCCAAATAACCTTTTCTTGATGGGTGTCTGCAGTCTCCTAACAGAACACAGAAAACAAGACAACAGCTATCCAGTGATTAAATTTGTTTTACATTGTGTGCTTCCAGGATCTTTTGCACAGGGTTTTGTGGGTGGTCATCATCTTTTGCCAAAGAGCCTTTAATGATGAAAAGCCTTTTTCCCTGGTTTTGAAAGGACTCTAGAAAATAGCCTTTGTTCTGCATCTCTCTTTGTAAAGGACATGTGCCATTCTGGACTGGGGTGCAGGAAATAAAAGTTTGTGGTGCTTGAGGTGTCTGAAGAGATGGAGAGGCCACATGGAGTCAGTGTCATTCCAACAGGGTGTTCAGCTGTTCAGCCCTGAGAGGGAGGAGCAGCTTTCACAGCTGCCCAGGGAGGAGCAGAGCACTGGGCACCCAGTGGAGGAAGGGTGGCTGTGTCTGCCCGGCTCCTCTGGGAGCTTCACAAGGGGTTCCTGAGCATCATCTGTAGTGAAAGGCAGATCCTGTCAGTGGCTGCTGGGGGAGTTAATGTGGGTTGGCATCTGCTCTGGGTGTGTGAATGGCTTTGGCACGAGGGCCTGAGGAGCATGGCAGAGGTTTGGGTGCTGCTCCCTGACACTGCTGAGCAGTAGCACTCCTGCCCTGTTGTGCTCAGTGCTTCCCTGAAGAAACAGCTTCTAGCAGAATTCTGCTCATTATGATTCCCTTGTCAACAAATTCTGCCTATTGTAGCATTTCCCAGAGTTAATTCAGTGTTGAGAAAACCTTTCTCAGACTTGAAAGGTTCTGAAGGAGCAAAGAAAAACCCCAACTAAACAAACCTTCTCCCCCAACCCCCAAACCATGTCTGGGCCCCAACAAGGCCAAGTCTAAAGCACTGGGGAGTTGGAGAGAGCCAACACCTCCAAAAGACACATCTCTCACCTACCCCAGAAGCAGCTGTGACCTTGCAGGGCTGTAGAGTGCTGCTCCAGTAGGAATGGAAAGTCTCTCCAGTAGTTTCTGTGTCAGTAATTGTTTGTTGGGTTTGGTGTATGTCAGTATTTACTGTAATTCAGCTCATGGCTCACGTGGGGAGATGTTTTGAGCTGGTGGCCAGCATGGCTGGGGGCAGAACTCGAGGGATGGTGGTGTTGGGAGGGCAGGGCTGGGCTGCCTTGGTCTGAAATGTGCACTGGGCAGCAGTGAGAGATGGAGGACACCAGACTGTGCCTCTTCCCAAACCACTTGAGCTGAATGGAGCCAAACACATCCGTAGCCATGAGGGAAAATGCCACTTAGCTGCTTCCTTTGTGGACAGGCTGCTCTCCTGGCTCCTGTGGCCATTTGGATACACAAAAGCCCCTCAATTTCTCATCTGGCTGCATCTCTGATGGGAGCACACTGAGCCTTGTGCTCTTCACCCCTGAGAGCCTGAAGTGATGAGTGCAGTTCCCTCCCTTGCAGTCAAACCAAATCCATTCCCACACCACAGGTATTACTAACCTTCCCCTTCTGCTCTGGAGATCTGGCACATGGAATGTGTGTTTCCAGTGCTCTGACTTCAGCCTGGGCTGTATTTTGGGGCAGCTGCCAGGCTCTCCTCCATTCCCCCTTTTTAGAAAGTGCTCACTGAGCCATTCTGTCTGGAACAGATCCTTTTTGTACAAGAGCTTTTAGTTTTGTTGTGGATTTTTTGTTTGTTTGTTCTAATTACCTTTATTTATATGAAATCTTTTTAAACTAAGCCAGCTCAGGACATTTCCATTGCCCTGGACAGCAGCTGATCTCTGATAACTGACTGATCCTTTAAGCAAAGCTGGAAAAGGTTTGTCTGAGATGAAATAGAAGTTTGTACATGTATGATTATTTAACTAAAGAGGATTAGAAACTGATTTAATTCTTTGCAGTTTTGCTGAAGATCTCTCTGCAAAAGAAGTCATTGAAAAAGAGGATCAAGAGGAAAGAAGTTTGCAGGAACTGACTGCTGGCCAAAGGTTTTATAGCTTTTGTAGCCCAAGAATATATGAAGTAGATTCTTCTCAAGTGACCATATTTCAGCACCTTTCTGAAGCATTTGTCACATAATTAAGTACAGCATCTTACTCTTCCTGTGAATGTCAGGGCACTCTGACATTTGTACATGAAATTTGCTTTCAGTTAATTTCTCCACAGGAACTTTTGCAAATCTGTTACTTTGTACAAGTCAGTATGTGTGTGTATGTGCCAGTTTATTGTTTATTTTGGATCTGTAATTTTAGCAGCTTTTGGGTAGAACTGCTGTGGTTACAAACCCTGATAGTCTGGGAGCTGTGTGGTGATAAAAGGATTACAGGGCAAGGAAAATGCTTAAAGGAAGAAGGAAAGCAAATCTGAGTGGGGCTGCTCCTGTGATCCAAGGCTTGCAGTTCCTGGTAGTTTCTTTAATGCCTTTGCTTGAAATCTCTCCTTTATATGAAATTAGCTTGAGCCAGAGTTCTCTTCAGCTGTAGCTGTGAAAGTTCCTGTGAAATCATGAAAAAGCAGCAATGGGTGGGTGACTGTGTGCATTAAACCAACCACTCCTGCTGGAATGACCCTGCAGGCTCAGAGCCAGCCTGGTTTGGGCAGTGTTGATGTCACAGGAGGGGTTTCAGCTCCTCTGGGTGTGCTCAGTTTCTTTATTTGCAGGTGTGAAACTCTCTGTGGTAAACCCTGACCTCACAGACCTTGCTTTATGTTTGGAACTGGAAAAAATGAAGGTTCATGTGACTGTTGTCAGTTCAGACTGTTCAAATCCAGTATCTGTTTTTAAATAAGGCTTTATATGGTGTATTTTTGGCCACAGATGTCACTGTCAGTGTTGATGATTTCTGCTTTTTGGCTGAGTTGCTGCTTTGTGTTTTTCACCTGCTTCTGGAGCTTGTTTTCATCTTGTACCTGACCTTTGTGTGGCACCTCTTGATTCTGGTCTGACACTCCATGATTTTTGTCTTAAGGCTCTATTTTTAGAGCTTTCTCTCCAAGACCTCACTAGAAACTGTTGTGAAGGTGCCATTTAACTCCGGGGTATAATGGAGTTGAGCTGATTTGTGTTAATTACCTTCAAATTGTCCCCTTTGCTGTTGCCACTTTCAGAGCAGCCTTCCAGGATCAAAAATGGAAGGAACTGAGTTGTGCAAGCCTTGCAGTAAGGAATTACATCCCGGGACAAACTTAATGCAATGGTCTAGCAAGATGTCTTCCAAGGAATTTACAGTTCCACTGTTCAGTTCCACATTTCATCATCCCTCAGTCCCTGCCTCGTGTGTGTCTGACATCCATCTGTCCCTGTCTCTGCTAAATCTGCAGAGCTGTTTTGCTTAATGCACCTGTGGAGCAGCTGAATTTTATTTATTTTTCTTCTGTCCTACCCCTCTTTGGAATTTCATGATGTTACCTGTTTGATATTTGGCTACTCTTGAAACAGCTTTTAGTCTTAAGTGCTCACCTCACCCCCTTCTTCTAATTTTTTGTTGTATTTTTTAAAATTTAACTAGGTTGAGACTGAACTGAAGTTAATCTGTTGTGACATTCTGGATGTACTGGACAAACACCTCATTCCAGCAGCTAACACTGGCGAGTCCAAGGTTTTCTATTACAAAATGTAAGTAGCTTCTTGAGAGGAAAGGCCTGAAATAGAGACAGAAAATAAGTAACTGTAATGAGAATTTAATATACATTGTTGTGCAGCTCTTAGGTGTAAAAACCAACAATTTTAATTGAGTTGCTGATGTAGAAATCACATCCTTGCTTGGGTTTATTTTGTATGAGCTGAGCAATTACAAAGAGGAGAAAATAAGATGTGTCCTGTAGTGATGGTTTAAAATTCCCTCAGTTGCTGGTGCAGTGTTGTGTAGACAGTAACTGAGCAGTGCTTGGTGTGAGACTATCTCAACACATTTTAATTTGAACTGTTAATTGGATGGCTGGTGGGCAAACAAGCATTCCTGACTTGCTGCTGTTTGTGTTCTCAGGAAGGGGGACTACCATAGGTATCTGGCTGAGTTTGCCACAGGAAATGACAGGAAGGAGGCTGCAGAGAACAGCTTGGTGGCTTACAAGGCTGCTAGTGACATTGCAATGACAGAACTCCCACCAACACATCCCATCCGCTTAGGCCTCGCGCTCAACTTCTCTGTATTCTACTATGAAATTCTTAATTCTCCTGATCGTGCCTGCAGGTACGTGGGGCTGGCAGTGTGCTCTCAGTACCAGACAACCAGACAGTGGTTGGTCCTTTGCTTTTCCTGCTTTCTTGCTGCTGATGTTGGCTCTGGTTGGTGTCAATTCACTGGGAAGATTTTCAGCATCACCATTTTCTCTGGATTCAGAGTCACATGTTTGTGTGAGAGTAACGGTGTGTGAGAAGCAGAACAGCGATAACCTTGTATTGATCAGTTAATGGCAGTTCAGCTGCTTGGCAGGTTAAACTGCCCGAGGTGTGAGGTGATTTAAGGCCTCTTGCCCAAGCTGGGAGGGGAGGGATGGTGGCACTGATTTCTGTGACCTGTGAGCATGTACAGAGTGGCAGTGATTGCAGCAAACACCATTTATCTTCTGTCAATGTAGGTTACACTGAGTTTTTAACAGCCCTTCATCAAGATGTAGAAATTTTTATTGAAACCAATATTCTTGAGTAAAAAGCACCCAGAGTGACTGGTGTTGAGTTGTTCTTCTGGACTGTGTTCAGCAGTATTTGTTAAATCTGTGTTGTGTCCTTGCAGGTTGGCAAAAGCAGCTTTTGATGATGCTATTGCAGAACTGGATACACTGAGTGAAGAAAGCTATAAGGACTCTACACTTATCATGCAGTTGTTACGTGATAACCTGACACTATGGACTTCAGACATGCAGGGTGATGGTGAGTGAGTCCTGCTGGAGAAGCTCATCCTGACCCAGGGAAATGGAGAGGCTTTGATGGTTCACCTCTGTCTCTCCTAATAGTGACCCTCCTGTCCTGCCTTAACACTGGGTCAGGTGATAGGGGTGACACTGGAATTTTTTGAGCAGCTTTTCAGCTCTCATTGAAGGAAGGAGGTTTGGAATTAGCAACACTTAGTTGTTTTTCCCTTCCCACGTGGCAGCTGTGATCACTATAAAAGCAGTGATCCCATTTATTTCATCTTTTCTTTCTTTCTGCTTGTCATGCTCATCTCTGGCTGTCATTCCAAGCAGATGTGACCCTGCAGGGCAGGAGGAGGCACTGGAAATGCTTTAATTCCCTTTCATTCCAGGTCACTCCATGTTCTCATTGCCAGAGCAAATGCCAAATGTGTCCCCTGGCAGTACCAGACAGTGGGACATGGATTGCTTCTGTTCACTGACAAAGGGTAGTTCAAAGTTTTGGAGTGGTTTTGGCACACTGACTTCTCCAACACTTAAACTCTCACATACAGTGCTTGGTGTAAATCTACTCATTTTAGGGTTTCTGTCTTGGAGAGACAAGTGAAAGAGCTGACTTGCTTTGCTTTTAACTTGGAGGGGAAGAAATAAATCCTGTTCAGATTATCTTGGGTACCTACAAATGCCCAGAGCTTAGAAACAGCACTGTTGAACTTCACATAAATATGTGAGTGTCTTAAATTTTTGCTAAGCTGTTCCTTGTAGCCACACAGCATTCCTGGGTTGCCTCACTGGTGGTGGGTCCATGTGAAAGCAAATACAGAATCTTTACACTTTTCCCAATTCCCTGTTTTTATGTAGGGTCATGGGTTTGTTTTGAAGTGTTGTTACTCCATAGTTTCTCACTCTGCTCTTTGGGCTGGTGAGACTGGGAATGCTGTAAATGTTTGGGGTCTTGGCTCCTGGTTTACTCCACATCCCAGTGTTTAAGGCTCCCTTTTCAAGGGTTATCTCCTGGTGCAGGATGGACCCAGGATGGATCTGTAGACTTTGCTCTAAACACTGCAGGTGTTGAATGCCTTCCTTGCCAGGGGTAGGCCTTGGAGAAGAGAAATGTGTTTCAAATTCCCACAATTTAGATACAACTTTCATTTTTTTATTGGAGCCAAATACCCTGGGGCTCTGTGGAAGGCATTTTAGTGGAGTAACAAGGTTGGATCAATGTGGGACAGTCCCAGTATCTTCCAAACAGTGTCTTCCAAAAGCTCCTGATTTGCCTGTAGCTGATATCTCTCATATTGTAGAAGTTCCACAGGATTATTTACAGGCTCTTTAGATTTTGAAAAAAGAAATAGAGATCTAAATTTCTTGCTCCACACCATGGAAAATAGACATTTTGATTATTCCTGAAGTAATTCAGATTATCCTGGTGCCAGAAAGATAATGATGACAGAATTGAAAATACTGCAGGACTGCTGAAAGTTGTGTTGGAATTCTTCAGATCCAATAAAAAAGTGTTTATGTAGAATGTTTAGACACAGGTGCAAAGTTAAGTTTCCTCATACTTTGCAATACTGTGAGTGCATTTCCAACTGGTGCTTCCAGAGCTCCATATCCCCAAACGAGCAGAGCCTGTGAGCAGTGAGTCAACAGTGACACAATTGGCAGTTTCCAAGGGCTGGGAGAGGCTTGGAAGGGGCTTGTGCTTTGGCATTAAGCTTTTCCCTGTTTCCATTTCAGCCCTGTAGGGATGTAAAGCCAGGCATGACCCAGCTGCTGCTCTCCCATCCCATCCCAATCCCTGTAGCTTTCCCATGGCCCAGACCAGTGTTGAGTTTATTTCCACGTGTAATGTCATCTCCATATGATTCCTGTTCTCCCCTTCTTTCCTGCTGTATAGATTCCTAAAGGGAAGTCCAACTGTTCATTTCCTAAAAACTCTACTTTGTAAGTCTCTTGTCGTGGCTCACTGGAGTTTTCAGTGTCAGTTTTCCTGTCACTAACAGTGCCTGCCTCTGTCACCTGCTGCTGACAAACGTTTGTGTCCCTGCTGCCACTCCTGTGGCACCTGTGCCCCTGCCCAGGGATGATGTGCTTGACTAAGATCCAGAGTAACTCACATGTGTGGGAATTGAGCTGCAAACCTGGATGGATAGAAGAGTATGTGGGCATGGGAAGTACTTCACAGTGGCCTGGTAGAGGAGTATTTGCTTAAGTGTGTTGGTTAGAGCATGCTCAGATCTTCTAATCTGGGTTAGGGTCTCTGCTTTCCTCTCTTAAATGAGCTGATAGGGAATTCGATCTATAAACTTGGTTTTGTTGAATGTCCTGTGTTCCTAGGCCCCCTCTTCCAAAATATACTTCTTCTTGTACCTGGTGGTAATCCGGAATCTGGACATGCTCTGAGCAAACATTCTGGTTATCTGCTGGAAGTGACCAGTCTCATTTGATTGGGTTTTATTGCAAATTAAGTTTTTAATTACTAGTTTCTGTTTATTGCCCTTAAGAGAGTCCCATCTTACGTGGTTACAGATAATTGTAAGCATTTTTCAGCCTCCCTTATCCCATGTGCATGTGTGATGGCACCAGCTGGGGTAGCTGGGACTTGCCCAGTTGCAGCAGAATTTTGGCCAAGGCCTGCAGGAGGTGTTGCATGGAGCTCCCTGGGGCAGCTGGAATGTAACCGAACTGCAGGAGTCCCATGGACAGATCCCATTCCACTGCATGGCACAGCCTGCTTCAGCAGAGACATTAATTCCCACAAGGTGTTTTTCTTTAATAACCTCAAGCCCAGGGTTTCTTGTCAGGTTGGACTTGCAGTAGGGTGTTCTTCATACCTTTGGTAATTCCTGCCATCAGTGTAACTGTAGAAAATTGCCTGAAGTACTTTGCTGTTGAGGCTTGAGTGGGCTTGGGCAGAAAAAGACAGAGATGAGGATTTGGAGAAGGGATTTCCTGATCCAAGGATGTTGATCCACAGCTGTTGCCATGGTTTCTGGGCTGTCCAGCCCTGGCTCAGCAGGACTGCTCACCTGTGTGGTGTCAGTTTGCAGGGCTGGGTTGGTTTGTCCTCACGTGTTCTGATGGCCTGGCTGCAGCTGTGTGTGAGGGTACAGGTGATTCCAAGGCTTCGTTTCCATGGGAACGCTTCACTCAGAGCTGGCAGTGTGGAGTGGGAGAGTGTGTACTGCATGAAAATAATCATCTCTGAGTGCTTGTTAAACTGTTCTGCAGCTCTCAGCTTTAAATGGTAACATTTTCCTTCCTTCTTCCCACTTCCACAGGTGAAGAACAGAATAAAGAAGCGTTGCAGGATGTGGAAGATGAAAACCAGTGAGACACAAAGGCCAACAAGAGAACCCATCTCTGACCACCCTCCCCCTTCCCCACAAAAAACCCTCAGTGTCACTCTGAGAACCACCAAATCTGACTTTTACATTGGGTCTCAGAATTTAGGTTCCTGCCCTGTTGGGTTTCTTTATTTTTATTTTTTTTACACAGTTTAAAAGTTCTTAAAGGCAAGAGTGAATTTCTGTGGATTTTACTGGTGCCAGCTTTTAGGTTCTTTAAGACACTAACAGGACTGCGTAAAGGCTCTTTCAGCATTACTGTATTGTCTCTGCCAGCTGTGGTGACAATGCCATCAGACCTGGACGTGTGACACCTGAAGGCCGTGTAGGGAGAGATTGGTCGTGGCCAGGTAGTGCTCATGTGGTGGCATTTTTTCTTTCTTTTTTTTTTTTAATAACTGTTTAAACTGAATTTTATACCAATGTTTCAACTTAATTGGGTGTTTAGCTTGAAGTTGCGAGGTTGCATTTGGGACATTTATTGTAGTGGTTTTACTGTATAAAAACAAAAAAAAAGTTTCCAAACTGCTGAAATGCTGAAAATCATGGTGCTGGTAACAGTTCAACAATCCGTGGCTGCTCATTCTTGCCTGTTCTTTACTTTCCCTCCAAGCAGGTTAGCATTGAAGGTGGCATTGATAAGCCTGCATGCGTGTTCAATATTTTTTCTTTTCTCCCTCCCCTCTCCCCATCTCCCTTCGCTCGCTCAACCTCTTTTGTTCAGTATGTGTAACTTGAAGCTAATTTGTACTACTGGATATCTGACTGGAGCCACAGATACAGAATCTGTATTGTTCTTACTGAAACACAGCATGGAATTAACATTAAACTTAAATAAAACAAACCTAAATTAAAAATGCCAACCATCACTATGAATTTCTTTTAGAAGAATAACTTGCCTTTGTTGCTTGTACTAGGAACAGTTGGAGGGGGAGAGAGCAGCAGGAACAGCCTTGTTCTTCAGACAGGAGCTAAGGAAGATTTGGTCTGAGCGTGAGTTGTGCTGCTGGGAGCAGCCCTTTTATCCAGTCTTCCCCTATATAAATCCCTGGGAAATGGTTGGTGAATTCCAGCACTTCTCATCCAGTGCAGTTCCATGGATGGAGAGAAGGGACACAGGTTATCTGCTCTGCTGGGAATGGACACTGAGCAGGGGCTGGGGTCAGCCTCCCCCTAAACCACGTAAGGAAACTGCACCACACACAAGGGGAGTTGGTTTTTTTGTAAAAATTTATTCAGCATAATCTGGCAGAGGTTATACACCAACATCTGCAGCGTGCCATGCACACTGAGCACATCTGGGGGATGGCCTGCAGTGTATCCCACATCCCAGCCCAGGGCTGGGCAGTGGCATCGTGTCAGGAGCCAGAGCAGAGGAGATGGAGCTGAGGGGTGAGAGAGGCAGCAGTGGGTGAGAGTCATTCAGGGCTGGCTGTGGCTGCAGCAGGATGGAGGAGAAGGATGGCTAAGGCAGGTAGAGCAGGATGCACAGGCTGGGCTGTGGAGCTGTGCCACGGATGCAGCAGGAATTCCCCATGGAGCCATGCACCCTGCAGCTGTTGGGGTTAAAGGAGGGTGCTGAGGAGGAGCCTGTGCTGCAGCCAGTGTCCCTGGAGCCCAGCCCTCCCTGCTGAGGCAGCACTGAGGCACTGGTATAAATACTGTGGCAGTCAGACGTCCAGTTATGGCTAGGAGCAAGAGGAAAAGCCTTTTTTCCTGAAGGTGCTGCTCTGAGCCTGTGGGGCTGTGTGGGGAAGGGGCAGTGGGGACTCCTAGACAGGGAAAGGCAGGGGAAAAGATCATCTTCATCCTCTGGCCAAGCCCAGAGCAGTGGTAACCTCTGCAGTTTGTATTACATTGTGTTTTGTGTGGATATGAAAAATTCCTGCGGTATAAAAATAGACAGCAAGAAATGGGACAGCTGACTTCAAAAAAAGGTAAGTCTCTGGCTCCTGTTACATGATGGGTTTTTCAGGTTATACCTTGTAACCATAAACTAAATACAACAAAAATTCCAAATCTAAAACATAAAAGTTTCCACATCAACTCCATCTCTCGTAGTGCATCTTGTCCTTGGCTATAAAGTATTTACAGGTTTTACTCATTTACACAATATGGCTTCACTATATTTGTAACACAAAGCATTAAAACATCTCCGAGCAAAACTCTTCATAAAACATTCTGAATACAAAGTTTGGCATTTCAGTGATTTGGCTGAGAAAGCAGCAGAGTTACTTGTTTTCTGATTGTGCTTTTTTTTGATGGTGACAAGCACAAATTTTGGTCATTTCCATCAGGGCTTAAACTCAGCTGAAGGTCCCGAGCTGTGGTTGCAGGGATGCTGTGCTGGAGCCCACGTTCAGTCGGGTAAGGAGAGAGGAGAAGGCCTTTGTTTGGGACTTTGGGAGTAAGACAGGAGAGCAGGGATGTAATTTCGTGGTGGTTCTGAAAGTGCAGGTCTTTGGTAATAACAGAAAGAGCAAAGCAAGAAGGAGGGGTTTGCTGGGAGCAATGCTCAGCCAGTTCCGTGGAGGGAAAGGTCCTGGAACGGGGAATTTGTCATCATCGGGAATTCAGCCGAGGAGCGACCTGCAGGTAAAGGACAGAGCTGAAAGTGTGTTCAAAATACTGCAAAACTTTTAATTCTTGAACAGTCTGAGGTTGGGCAGCCTCTGGTCCTGATGGGAGCTCTCAGCTCTGCTGCGAGTCAGTCCAGTCTGGGTTTGTTCTGGATTCATTTCTGAATAAGGTAGGGTCTGACAGTGCATAAATCAGCTGTGAGGCTGATCTGATTGCCAGGATCACCACAAACAGGGGAGAGGATTTTGTTTTAAAATGTATTTAAAATTTGATTTGCTGTGGAATAAATGAATCTTGGGAGGTGGAAATAAGTGAGTGCTGGGAAAGTCCCTTGCTGAGTGTGAGGTTGGCAGCCCCTCAGGGCTGCAGGAGCCCTGTGCCCAGCTCCAACTGGGGGAAAGGCTGGGATAGCAGGGCACTGCCAGTGGCAGGAACATCCCATGGCACGTGTCCCTTGTGTCCCAGGGCAGAGTGCTGGTTGGGATCCAGGGTAAGTGATCCCCAGCCCACACTCACCACTGTTAGATGCCCGTTCTTGGCTTTGGCTATGAGCAGCTCTGACCCCGAGATGAAGTCGATGATCCCTTCTTTGCCTTGTCCCACTGTGAACTTTATGCTGTGAAGAGCAAAGGGAGAGAACAGCCCTGGTGAGTGTGTGGGACTCTCCAGGAGCTGGGTGTTAACAGAGCTGCAGCAGCTGTCCTCTGGAGCCTTGGTCGAGGTGGACTGGGTACATTTGGATGGGGCAGGGCTGAGGCAGGGCCCTGGTGTCACTCACCTGCCCTGGTTGATGTTGACATTGTTGATTTTGTTGGCCAGAATGGCTGCTTTTGTCAGTGTCTCAATCACGTGGTCACTCTGCAGGACAACGTCTCCCTGGGAGGAGAGTCCATGCTTTAGGATCATGGCTTTGGTGTCACTGTACCAAAACTACCCTGCTGTAAGGGACAGGGGACAGGGACAGCACCAGAGGGGGTGAACAAGCACTGCTGAGCCCCAGCTGAGAACACAGGGGAAATACCAGTGAAAGAGCTGGCACAAAGTCACATCCCTGTCGTGTCACCCCGTCCTCCCAGCTGGATGTGCTCCCTGTGCCTTTCACCCTCTCTCCAGAGAGGGCTGCAGGAGGGAGGGATGAGCCCCGGGTACCTTCTGCTTGTTGTCCTCACAGTGCACGTGCAGCACAAACAAGTTGTCACTCAGGCTGCTGACGGAGATGCCTGGGGAGAGAGGGGAGCATCACTGGCACTGCCTGGACCTGGGGAGCCTCTCCCAGGAATGCAGCAACTGCTCCCACACAGCACAGCTGAGAGGCCGCAGGGGCTGAGGGCAGAGGCTTCAGCAGTTCCCCCTCCCTCAGAATCTGGTCCCTGTTGGATATTCTGAGGGCCAAAAGCTGCAGCAGTGGCCCAGGCAGCTGCTGTGCAGGAATGGTGCAACTCCTCCCCATGACCAGGTCCTGCAACTGGGAAATGACTCAGGCAGAGTTGAGGGAGATGAATAATTTTGTTGACATTTTACGGAGTTTCGTTTTAGAAAACCCCAATTTCAAGATACTACAATGCTTGCCAGGACCAACTCATCCCATTCTTGTCCAGCACAAAGACAAACTGGAGTTTGCAGTGGTACCTATCCCAGTGCAGGTCAGCTGCAGGGTGGGGGGTGCCCAGCCCCATCCCTGTGCCATCCCCACCTGTCAGGTCGGAGTAGTCGATGCGCTGTTTGATCTTGGCCTCCTCCACGACGACGGCCGAGCTCTGGGTGAGCAGCAGCTGCCGGGCCCGGGCCTTGTAGCCCCTCCTGTCGTACTTGACCACGGGCACTGCGTACTGAAACACCAGTGAGCAGGGCCAGACCCCCCTGGGGCACTGCCAGCCCCCAGCAGGCACCAGCCAGGCCTTGGGAGACCAGGAATGCAGAGAATTCTCTGCCACAACTGCCCCAGCACAGCTCTAGACACACCCTGGTGACTGCACTGCCTGGGGTCTGGGAAACTCGGGTTTGGTGTCACTCTAGGGGTCCCCCCCTTCCCCTCCAGCTGTAACCCATTCAATTAATCATTAAACTCCCCCAATCTCCACTTGCTAATCCATCAGCTCTTCCCAGTATTACAAGCTTAATACAATGTGAAATTCTTGCTGCACTTTCTCTAGAATTCTAATCTGCCCCTCTGCTGAGTAACTGGGAGCTTGACAAAAGTATTGAGACACATCTCTCACCTTAAGTGCTTCATTTTCTAATGCCTGAAGGACTTTAGTATTTATTTCTTCTCTACCTGTATTAAAACCAAAGAGGTGGGAGGTCAGAAAGGAATTTCCAGCAAGAAAAGAGTTCATTAATCCCCTCCTTCCTCCCTTTTAACTTGGCAACCCCCACTCACCCAGTCGAGTGTTGATGAAGAGCCTGGGAACACTCTGAGGATAATTGTCTTTTTTACCCTTGAAAATCTCACTGGCAATTACTTTTTGTTCCAACTGCAAGGACAAAAAAAAGTTTTCTTGTTCAGTATAAAATTTCTCCTCATTAAGAAGATACATTTGTGTTAGAAGAGATGTTCCCTTTGTGGTTTTATTAGCAGTCCTCGTTTAGTTCCTGTTTGGATGAGGAGTCACCCTAAATTTTAAGTCCCTGGAGGTGGTGGCAGAGCTCCAGCCCCTGTCAGTGACCTGAGCCCTGGGCTCCTTTGCTCTAAGAACAAACCAGAGACTGGGAAAGTGGGAAATCCCCACTGCTGTGCTTGGGGCCAAGGCTGTGACACAGGACAAGGCACCCAGGATGATTTACAGGGAAAAATGGGGATAAAAGAGGCTCCTTATCAGTGAGTCTGATTTCCTGGGGGACAGCAGCTGCTGAGTGAGTTAATCCCATGTCCTTAATCACAGGCTCAGCCCCAGCTTCTCATTCCAGGTGTCCATGCACTGCAGAAGGTGAGAGATTGTGCAGTGAAAAACCTTCATGGCAGTTACAGCCAACATCTCCTATTGTGTCTCTTTACTGAGCTTTTTTTCTACATATAAAAACTCCCTCCCTCCCCCTACCTTTCCACGGGAAGAATCAAATCTCAGTATCATTTTTATTCTTCTTAGCTACAACAGAGCAGCTGAAACTGTTCCTGTAAGTTCTCTGTTTGGAAAATGACTGGGTTTGTGTCTGCAGGATTCTTACTCTCTACTTTACATGGTACAGGCAGAATAATGCAGCTTCTTATAGTTTTAGCTTCCATGGGCAGAGCAACAGGGCCTTTCAATAGAGAAATTATGTGGGGGCTTGGCTCCACAGCCTGTGTAAATAGTACCTATTGAAATATGTATAGAATGGGGTCTCTTCTGTGCACATTCCAGGCTTTTAGTGTTTTGTGTCTTAACCTAAACCCAAACCAGTGACACTGTTCCTGTAGCACCCCAGAAAGCAGCAATTCACAACCCTGCAGCTCCCACTGCTGCCCTGAGTCCCATCCAGCTGCTCTCTCCTCCATTCCCTGTGAGTCCTGCCCCTGGGGATGGCAGGGAACCCCTGCAAAGGTGCCCAGTACCTGCTGCTTCCACTCGGGGCTGATCCTCTTGCAGTAGGTCCAGACCATGTTCTGCATGCAGAGCCTGCGCAGGAGCTGCGACGCCTGCGGGGACAGGGGATGGCTCAAGGCTGGGGACAGAGCCACAGGGACAAAAAACCAACAGCCCAGAGCCTCTGACAAACCCACAGGGACAGAACTCAACAGCCCAGAGCCTCTGACAAACCCAACAGCCCAGAGCCTCTGACACACCCACAGGGACAGACCCAACAGCCCAGAGCCTCTGACAAACCCACAGGGATAAAAACCCAACAGCCCAGAGCCTCTGACAAACCCACAGGGACAAACCCAACAGTCCCGAGCCTCTGACAAACCCACAGGGACAAACCCAACAGCCCAGAGCCTCTGACAAACCCACAGGGATGAAAACCCAACAGCCCAGGACACTGATGAACCCAAGAGGGTGAAACTTGAGAGGGACAAACCCAACAGGGACAAAAAACCAACAGCCCAGAACCACTGACAAACCCAACAGAGCAGCAGCAACTGCAGAAAATGCACTGCTGGGTTAAAAAGCTGTTTCCTGAGCAAGAATTAAATAAGTTGTTGATTTTTTGCCTTTCTCTGTGAGGATTTGCCCTGGGACTTCTCCAGCTGCTTTAGAATGGGGAATAAACACCAGGGTCCCTCCTCTCTGCACTGCTGTGCCCTTCCTTCCTTTCCAGCTGTACCTTCAATCCAAACAATTCTTTGGATAAGGTAACTGGGATTTTCTGCAATATTTTGTTTTGAGCAGATAAACCAATTCAAGCAGATGCAGAATAATAACAGCAACAGAGGGAACTGAGTTTGTTAAGAGAAAAACTGAAGGGAATTTCAGAAATGGATGAGAAGAAACCCAGGAGAAAATGGTGTGGCAACAGCACCAGGCTCCAAGAAGCTGCAATCCTGGATTCCCCTCTCACATCCCAGGGCTCATTCCCACCTCACACAGTGATGGGGGAGGAGTTGGCCACGATTTGTCCAAGACATTTTTTGGTAAGTTCCTCTTGAGGTTCATCAGGAAGGAGATTCGGATGTAATCCAGGAAATACTCGTTCTCTGGGCACCGCGGGTGGTTCCGGTAAATGAAGCCTTTGATGAACCTGTGGGGGTGGGAAATATTGTTAGAAAGTTTAAAAAGTCACCAAAATTAGTGGTATTTAAAGGTTCTATTTCCTGGGCTTTATTTAATAGTTGCAATTTATTAAAAAAAAATCTGTAGTGAGAAGGAAGGGGGGTTTTTTTAGCATCTTATTGATAAGGAATGGGATGTTTGAGGGCTTGGACTGCTATTCACACACCTCCTGATTGTCTCCACTGCCCATTTCCTCTTGGCAGCTTTTCGGCGTCCCAGGGTTCCCCTCCACCAGGACTGGATGGTGATGGCTAAAAATAACACAAAGATTTTGTATTAAGGGAGCTCCTTCATCCCCAAACTGACTCCACACAAAACTGGCACCAAAAATACTGAGAAAAACCCACTCGGGAAATAACCAGCTTTCAGTGGGGCATGGGGGCAAGAATATGAGCTTTTAATAATATGATAGATGGGATAAATGTCAGTAAAAGGATGGGAATTGCTGTGGGAGCTGCTGGGGGAACATCTTTCCCTCTTTCTGTGTCTCTCCTACCTGAGTGTTTCATGGTCAGGAATTTCTTCCTGCGGTAGAAACCTCTCCATGTCGCCTGCATTTTTGTGGCTGAAATTGCAAGAAAAGCAGCAATTTGCAACTGTGATCAAGCACATTTTGGTAGAAAAAGACTCAGCTTTTTAAATAGAAATCCACTGCAAGTGTGAATGCCTCACCCAAACTCTGCTTCCTCACTTCCAGAGCATCTTCTGTCGCAAACAAGGTTTTGGGAAAGCGGATAAAAATCTTTGTTCTGGAAATAGAAATGCAGAATTACATTTCACATGCTGGAGCAACTTGCTTCTGGCATCCCCTCTGGGCTCTGTAATCTCTCCTCCCCCCATTATCTAGAGAAGCTTTATTTCAAAGGGACAGCAGGGACATGCAGCGATTCATAACCTCAAATTGAGAACACAGAACTGACCGTCCCATTTTGTATTCTTCTGGTTTGTAGCCAAGATGCTTCACCAGCACAGCCACCCCATCGTAGGGCCGCCCGTCCCACGTGGGCCACGTCTCTGGACACAGGGATTTGTACCTGGGGATTGGCACCAGAGGAAACCTTAGGGAGAGGGGTCATGGGAAGGGACAGAGGCCAAGCTTCCCACCCCTCTAGGTGGTGAAGCTGCCCCTGAGCTGTTCAAAACATCTCCCAGCCTCAACATCAACGGGATGAAGCTCAGGGAGAGGGAGCAGCAGAGGGAAGAATTCCAAAGGAGCTTCACCTCTGCAGGAAAACCTCGTATTTTCTGCGGTAGGCGAAGCCGGCCCGGCGCACCCGCAGGTTCTCCATCAGCCCCAGGTACTTCACCTGGTGTCGGATCAGCACCTCATCAAACCGATCTTGGGCATGGAAATGGAGAAACAGTCAGTGCACAGCTGCCCCTTGGTCAGGAGAAGGGCAATGTTCAGCTCTTGTTTATCTCACACAATTATCTTTAACCTCCAGTGAACCCTCACAGCTCAAGCCCCACATGGTTTTGTGTCTCCTGCCTTCCCCCCTCCCATCCCTTTTTAATTATTTATATTTAGCTCCAAAATGAAGTTTTCCTTTCAGATGTTTTATGAATAGAGGAATTGAAACTAGGGGAGAGTAAGGTCATTATAATGAATTCCCACAGGTCAATAATTCTTTACTTTAACCACGACCTTCCTCTACCCAAGAGCAGTGCTCCCATTGGGATTCCTGGCTGCTGGCACTGCCACCCCCTCCCTACAGAAGCTCAGGCACAGCCCCAAAATGAACCCAAAATCGTGCAGGGCTTCATTTGGCTCCTTTCTGTGCCTCCCTGACTGGGATGCAGAGCCCTGCCCCTGTCCCCAGGGCCATACCAGCCTGTTTGGCATCGTTGGGTTTCATGCAGCGAATGTAGGAGGGCTCTTTGGACATCAGGATTTCCATGAGCTTGGCGAGGCTGTTTTTGAACTGAGTTGCTGCCTAGGAGAAAAACCAGAAAACTGTTACACATGAAGGGATGACTTGGAGCTGGCTGCAAACCAGCAGAATGCCATGTGAGGTGTTTGCATTCAGGTCATGTCAGAGAGTTCATGTTTTAAAAAGAGGGAACAGCCACAGCCCCTCTGCAGCTCTTGAGTTCTCACCGTTTCAGGTCTCTTTTTGTCTGTCAGCTCTGTCCTATCAAAGCACTGGTTTATGATGGGGTTCTCTGAGTTGCACATGGTCTGCAGAGAGAGATGTTTTCAGAGGTGAAGTACAGAGAGCTACCAGAGAAACATGAGGACAGAACTGTTTAAAATAACAAAATGAACATTGGGATCTCAATCAGTCTTTTCAGAGCACAGCCCTGTGCGCACACAGCCTCCAGGTGGAGTCTAGAGGAATCCTTTCCCTCAGCTGCCACCTCATTTTAAACCCAACTGCCCATTCTGTCCTGGAAACCTCCTCTCTGCACACTCACCTCCTTCAGGTTCCGGAAGAGAAGGTCGTTGTTTTTATCCAGAAAACCTGGAAGAAAAACAAACCACTCAGGCTGTTCCACTGGAACTTCAAGGCAGGGAATTGAGACTTGAAATTAATCTGGTTGATCAAACGATGTGGGGATGTATTTCAGGCCCAGATTTTTGGTTTTTCTGTGTTACCTGCAACGCTGTAGGTGACATCCCCAGCGTAGTGCGAGAGCCGGAACTCCTCCCGCCCCAGAGACTTGCGCGTCTTTTGGTCAGCGAGTTTGTGCCTGGGGAGGGAGCAAAAACCTTCAGGGGAAACAAAATCCTGCAGGATTCACTTCCAAAAGCACCAGGACGTTCAGTCCTGGAGTGGGACTGTGCAAGGGTGAGCAAGGAATGTAAACTGCACTTGGTGATTTTCAGGTAAATGAAGTTATCAACCAGCAGGTCAGAAGTGTCATTAAATGTATTTATGTTTAATTAAAAGGGGAATTTCAGTGTTCCTTGCAGAGTGGTTCTGTGTGCACAGAAGATGGAGACGTCCTAAACTGAGCATTCAGAATAAGCAGAACATTCAGAATAAGCAGACATTTGGAGCTCCAAAACTGAAGTAAATAATCTGCAAGGTGAGAGGTGAGTCAGGAAACAGGACTTTTGTTGCCCCCATTGCATTCTGAAGCTCAGTCAGGCACTTAGTGTTGACAACACATTTTATAATATCTTAAATATCAATCAAATCTCTTTGTTAAAGAAAATTATCATAATTTATGTGGGAGCCAGCACAGTGAGGATGTTATTCACACACTGGAATCCCTCAGCTGAGGGAACACTCACGTGAGGAAATGCGGGTGGTTCTTCACAGTCTCCTCCAGTTTCTCCAAGAATGTTGTGTCTGTGGCATCCCCAGGTCTCAGACACTCCTCATCCTACAAACACACAAATTCCAGGGGTTTCTGACTGGCCTCTGCCTCACTGAATCTCTGCCCCAGTTTGGCCCTTTGGCCTTTCCACACGTAACTGACTTTTAGCTCAATAAATGAAGAATCCTTGAGCTGAAAAGGAAAATATTTCCCTCCTTCCAGACTGCCTGGACTGGGAGCTGCTTTCCCCGGAGCAGAGGAGGTGATGCAATGACTTTTAATGGTGTCACTATTCAGTTTATTATTGCTCTTCCCACCTACTCAAACATTTCCAACATAAACTGATTTTTCCCATGTTTTCCCCCTTGTTTTCCACTACACTGCCTGAAATTTTTCATTCAAAGAGATGTTTTCAACTCACCAAAATAGAAATGATGCCTTTGAATTTCTCTTCCACCAAATCACAAATTATTTTGTTATTGAAATACTGAACTGGTTCCCACTGCAAAGACAAGAAATCACACTCAGGTGAAAACAACTCTAGACTGGAAAAGAAACATGCAAATTTCAGATCATTTCAGAGAGCAGCTGACTAAAACAATCTTTCTGTCAAAGCTTTTTCACTCATCACTTTTGTTTTCCTGCCTTTATTAAAATCAGGGTGAAAGCTTGGGATGGCATTACTCATTTCCAGCTGTCTCACATAGTTACCAGGGTTTCAAAAAGAAGGGAAAAAGGAAAAGTTCTTGAATTCTTTTATTTGGAGGTGATGGCAGCAGCTCCTTTTCCCTCTGGAAGGAGAGGGAAGGGAGGAGATTTGGGTCTTACCGCGATGCCCTCGGACTCGTACTCCTCCTGCTCTGACTTCAGGGTGAGCTCTATGAAGAGCTGCTGCAACTTCTCATTGCAATAATTAATACAAAACTGCTCAAAGCTGCAAAGAAAAGACAGGAAAAAAATATCACTGTTTGTAGAGAAGGAGGTACAAACAGTGGGAGCAGCAGGGACACAGAAAATCAAGAGAAATAGATTTTTGTGAAGTGTTTATTTGCTGACTGCATGCGTTTAGTAAGTTCATTATTTAGGGAAACTCAAAGAGTTCCAGAAGGAGGGAAAAATGGACATGAAGGATGGAACATGGAAGAACACAAAATCTTTGAATAAAGCCCCAATAACACTGCAAATTTGAGAGACTTGGTTCAGTGCTGCCTGCCAGGGAGGTTCCAGACTCTGCCACCCCAAAGGCCCAGCTGAAGGTAAGGCATAAATACACCCCAAAACCAACGGTTTATTTAAAATATTTAAAGTACAAGACCATTAATAGCTGTAAATGCTAACTATTAGCTGGATGTCCTAAGAGTTAGAAGCCCTGTGATGATCAGTTTTTCACCTGATGTCCTGACATTTAAATGCCACCTCTTTTACCAAGAAATGCAGTAAAGCCTTGTTCCACAAGGGAGAGAAAACACCGTAACTGAATATTGTAATCCAGAATTTATTAAAACAAACCTGTTGTGCTGGAAAACCTCAAACCCATAGATGTCCAGCAATCCTAGAACTGTTGTACTCCTCCAGCCTGGAAACTTCTCTTCCTGCAACAGAGCAGAAAATAAATGTAGATATTTCCTCACAGATGATCCATCCCTGGCTCCCCATCATTTAATCCCAGTGTTTACCGTGCAATTTGGAAAACAAATTAATTTAGAAATGACTAAAAGCATGGAACTTGCTTTGCAGCTGCAAGATTTGGAAATTGCTTTCTCATTTGGGTGAGTATCAACAAGCAGAAGGTTCACTTGCCTTGTAAGCCAGGGATTTGTTGACCTTGTTGACCAGCCAGGAGAAGGTGCGGCCGTAGACGGCCTTGGCCAGGGCGTCCCTGGCGTAGGCTGCCTGCTCCAGGTTCAGGGGGCTCACCAGCTGCAGGCAGGAGCAGATAAAAGCCACTCAGCAGCCCCCAAAACCCCTTTTCCTGCCTCATCATCACTCAAAAGCATCCTGCTGGTGGCTGAGCCATCACCAGTGCAGTGACAACCTCCTGGGAGAGGTGACCAGGGAACTGCTGGCAGAGCTGATTCATTTAATGCCATTTCCCTCCCAAACCCCTCAGGGTCTGCTCTTACCTCCTCCCCTTTTGCTATGATCTTCTTGTGGATCAGTGCATCCCGAAGAACAGAGCCATCCACTGCCAGCAGCTGTACACAGGACATTCAATTAATTTATGGAGCTCCATTTCCCTAAAATCCCAGCCCAGTGAAACAACCCTGCATTTCCCACCCACACTGAACAACTCTGCAGCATCAATCCCTCCCTTCCCTCCTTTCTGGCAGGGAGATGAGTTAACAAATGAATTGGCTGGGAGGAAGTGGCCAAGCAAAGGTCCCAAATGTGATTTTTTTTTTAAAAAACTTTTTTCCAGAGTCCATTCCTACCTCACTGCCCAAAGGTGCAAACCTCAAGGCAGTGGTGGGTCAGGTGGTGAATAGAGAAATTGTCAATTAAATGGTTTTGATGATAATATTTGCATTTTACTTAGGTCAAATAAAAGTGAAATTTATGAGAACTTCTGTATCACAGTCTCAAATTGTATGATGATATCAAGTTCAAACTAAGGAATCCTCTACAATTCACCTTTCCTGTGATATCTCCCCCACTGCTGATACTCACCCTGGCCAGGTATTTAATCTGATTCTCTGTAGTGACCTGAGCATTGCCCTGCTCATCAGCAGCAAACTGGACATTCCCCAGGTGCAGGACACTGCCCACAATGCTCAGCAAATCCTGCCATGGAAGCAACAGGCAGAGATCAGGATGATGGAATGTACACAGCAAGGTTTGTGTGTTAATTCACATTTTAGGAGAAGGTTTTGTATCTTTTTCAGGAGTTTTTAGGGAATACATTCACTCTGAATTGATTCACTGATTTCAATCAGAAATCCCAAATCAAACAGAAAAAAAACCTTAAAAGTAGGAAAATCTGTGCTGCTGAACCTTCTCACCTCCACCTCACTGTCATTGAAGCCGATAACAGACAGGGCTCTCCTCATGATCTTCCACTCATTTTTGTCATTTATGGAACTCACCCTTGCACAGTGACCCTAAAAAGACACAGTTTGATATAAATAAGTAAATAATCATCAAAGATACATTATCCATGCTCAATGCATTGTGGTTCTTTCTACAGCAGCCACCTCAGAGTTGCTTCTGAAGTGAGGGAAGGAAATTACAAAGTCAATGGGAGATATCCCTGCTCCTGTAATATAAAATTTTAAGAATTATAGGTAAAGTTCACCTTTACTAAATAGTGATACTGCTGTGGGTTCTTCTCAAGGCCCAGCCTCCTCAGCAGGTCCTCCTCCCCTCCCTCCAGCAGCTGGTAGAAGATGTGGAAGTTCCTCTCGCCGTGGTTCTGGTGCACAACTCGGGATTTCTCCAGGAGGTAGTTCAAGATGTGGCCCCCGACAGGAGCCCCCTAAACCAACCCAGACACGTGGGAAAAGTTAATCAACACAGAGGAAAATGCTTCTTGATTACTTCTTGTCTTCAAAGACAAATTCTGAAGCAAAACCCCACAAAAGCCACAGAAAATGATGTGGCATTCTGTGCTACAAGCTCTATTTCAGCTCCAGCATGGTGGTGATTTGAGTGTTAAAATTCCTTCTAGGAATTCACCACAAAGGGAAAGCACCAAAACTGAGTATGGAGGGATAAAGGGGACCTAAAGGCCTGGAGGATGGCAGTGCTGAGCTCCTCAGCCCCTGCACTGTGTCCACCTTGCTGGTGTGGGGCAGTTGGGATCAGAGTGGACACAAACTCTGTGCAAAGTTACACAGGACAGGGATTATCTTCAGATCTCTCAGCTGGTTTTTGTGGATTTACCTGGGGAGAATCCATTGGCACACAAAATACCCTGGAAATAAAAGGGTTTGATCTCACTGTCTCCTTTTACAGAGAAATAAGGGAGGGATGAAAGGGGAGCCAGTGCCATAAAACCCTCTGGACCCAAAATTTGCCACCACAGGCTCTGCTTATGCTGCCACCAAGGAAATGCAAAGCACTCACTACACACTCCCAGCAACACAAGAACACAGAGAACTCCTGTAACTGGGACCAGTCCTGAAATATAAACCAGATTGCAGCTTACCCTGTAATCAAACTGCACATCCATGTACTTCCCAAAGCGACTGGAGTTGTCATTCCGAAGGGTTTTTGCATTTCCAAAGGCCTGAAATGAAAACAATCAGGGAAAAAAAGAAATGAGTACCCAGTCAGACTATTTATAAACACTTGGGTGAAGCTGCCAGTTATTTATTTACAGCCTGGGATTTTCCTTCCTGGAAACCCAGAAGGAAACAGATTTCTGCCTGAATCCTAATGCTGCTCTGTACACCCAGTGCAGATGGAACAGCCCCTGGAAACATTTCCATCCTCTGCACACTGATTTCAGGGCCACTCCACTGCTGACAGCCTCAGCCAGGCTGTTCTGCCACCACAGCCCCTTGTCACTGCTCACTGCCACACGGGCTGGGGATCTCCTGCTGCTGGGAGCTCACCTGTCCTGGGGTACAGGATATAGGGCACAGGGATACAGGGATATACAGGGACGTACAGGGATGTACAGGGATTCAGGGCACAGGGATACAGGATAGAGGGCACAGGGATATACAGGGCACAGGGATACAGGATAGAGAGATATACAGGGATACAGGGCACAGGGATATACAGGGATAAGGGCACAGGAATACAGGGATATACAAGGATACAGGGCACAGGGATATACAGAGCACAGGGATACAGGGGATAGGAATACAGGGATATACAAGGATACAGAGCACAGGGATACATGGATATACAGGATACAGGGATATACAGGGATACAGGGCACAGGGATAGAGGGATATACAGGGTACAGGATACAGAGATATACAGGGATCCAGGACAGAGGGATCCAGGAACACAGGGATATAAAGGGATACAGGGCACAAGGATACAGTATACAGGGATAAAGGGCACAGACATACAGAGATA
>JBBMKD010000063.1:5016190-5050923 GCA_037834095.1 Argya squamiceps | reverse complement strand
GTCACCGCCCCGCGGAGCCCCGCGAGCATTCCCAGGGCCAGGATCACGTGGGAATTACCTCCAGCACGGGGTTGGACTGCAGCAGCCGGTCCTTGACTGTCTCGACCTGCTGGCTGGCGGGGCAGGTGACGGCGTAGTACTGCAGGATCTTCTTGGTGGCCTCGGTCTTGCCGGCGCCGCTCTCGCCGGAGATGAGGATGCACTGATCCCTCCTCTCGGTGCGCAGGGAGCGGTAGGAATTGTCTGCGATGGCGTAGCTGGGAGGGGACAGCCGGGATCAGGGGGGTTGCCTCTGAAATCCCGGCAGAGACATCCCCCAAAAACAGCCCCAGGCCACGGGCTGGGTGAGATCACACGGTTCCCTCACTCTGGTGACAACCCAGGACAGCACTGACACCTCTGGTCACACCTCGGCCACCCAGCCAAGCTTCTGCAGGGTCCTGACACAAACTGTCAGATTCTTTGAGGCTGTTCTTTTGACTTTTTTTTTTTTCCTAACCAAAAAAAGGTAGAAGTCGACTAAATTGTGCAGATCAACTGGCTTTTCTAAATATAAATGATTTCTCAACTCTCTGGTCCCGTGGGACACCAAAGTTTTACACTCAGGAAACACCTTGTTCTCCTCTGGTGTTTTTTCTTGCTCATCTTCTAAGTGATGACACATTCAGAAGGTCACAACAGAATTTTGCTGTCTGGGTGGCTCCAGAGGTTCTCTTGGATGGCGGGAAGAGCTGGAAAAGCCACCAGAGATTAAGGAGCATCCTGCCTCTGCCCCAAACACCAGGAACTTCCCCTGCCTGCACAGAGTCTGGCCCTACCCTTCCTCCTTTGCTGCTTTTTCTTTCATTTCTGTGTTGTGAGCAGACAGGAGCTCACAGCCAGAGTCACACACACTCCTACAACACCAGAGAGCAGCAGGGCGTGAATGACAATGGTGACAACTGCTCAGGGGGACAGGAAAAGGACAACCCACATCAGACAACCTCCCTAACAACATTTGCAGCCCTCACATGTGGTGATCAAGCAGATATTCTGTCTTCATACACCTGACAACATTTTAGTAGCTTGGATTTTTAAATTTTCTTTTTTTTTCTTTTTTTAAACTCTCCTGCTGTGCTATTAATTAGAAGTAATCACACCAAAACAACAGCCATGGCCTTCTCCAGTCTATTAATACTTGGTGCTAAGGCAACACCAATGAGCTCCCCTGGCAACACAACTCAGCCCACAAAATACATCATGGCCCTCTCTTCC
Organism: Argya squamiceps; assembly: GCA_037834095.1. Taxonomy (NCBI): domain Eukaryota; kingdom Metazoa; phylum Chordata; class Aves; order Passeriformes; family Leiothrichidae; genus Argya; species Argya squamiceps. Next base: position 5,049,669 of record JBBMKD010000063.1, on the reverse strand, counting down.
CATCCAGATTCTGCCTCTGGAGCCTTCTGGAAAGCAGCTGAATAAATGCAGATTTAATTTGGATTTGAAGAAGTGCCTCTGGCCCCCTCCAGGCCTTTATGGGGTGGTTTATGGCCCCAAGAGCTCCAGTCAGGCACAGACAGGATCACTGTAAATAAAGATGTTTATGGTCCCATTTGCAGGCCAGAAACAGGACAGGATGTGACAGATCTCTGGGAATAGGCTGTGATCCAAGCCCACAGGGATAACTTTCCTCCTCTGAGTGTGATGCACTTCCCAGAAAACCCAGTGCTCAGGCCTACACTTGAAATATCTGACACTGCAACAGAGATCTCAAAGTGTTTTGGTTTTCTAGAGTCAGTTTAGAAGAGGAGAAAGAGGAAAAAAGACACCTGAGTTACTGGAAAAGGAGAAGCCCAGAGCACTACAGTGCAGATGGAGCATTTTGATGCTCCTCAGAGGATTTTTAAATGCACACACAATCAAATAATGTAATAAAATAATCAAATAATGCAATGGAACAGCAAAAAGAGTTAACAAAAAATTCTGTTTTCCCAGTGGGTGCAGCAGTTTCCAGGATCACAGTTCTCCAGAGTTCACTTATGAGCTGCACATTTTACAGCTTCTGAAGGGACTTGTTAAAAGGGGAAAACAAGCCTAAGAAATAATCAGCTACACTGAGATTTAAGTGGAATTAAAGCACATCTGCTCAGTGCTTGGTGCAATCCATGAGCACTGTCATCATCCTGTACCCACTGCACAATTAAAAACAGAGCCACAGCCCCAGGGATTTTCCAGAGTCCCAAAATTCACATCCAAGGCCACAGAAACCCCTCCCTGAACACAGGCAAAGTGAGCAGAATGCAGAGTTTTCCAAGTTTCATTCTCCCCCATCTGGGTTCACACAGTAAAAGTCACATTTCTGTCCTAACAAATCCAACTTCAAGCACTGAGACTTTCCCAAGTAATGGTGTTTCTCCCCCTCTCTGTGCTTGCAGCACATTCTGGTTTGTTTACTCTCCTGGGCTGTGTGCCAGCAGTAAGAAACAACCCAAACAGTTTGCTCAAAAATAAGATCATTTACTCTTCCAAGATCTCTAAAAAAAAAAAAAAAACCAGCAAAACACAACATAAAAAAAAATCCTCCTGGAGGTGCTCAGAACTTGGCCTTTAGTCCTGAAAAAACCCCATTTTGAAGCCATGTGGCCTCAGCTCTCAGTCATCTTTTTCTTTCAGCCTGACAAAAAAATTCAAACGCTTTCAAAAATAACTTTAAACCTCAAACTTTTTTTTTTTTAATGGGAAATTGGGAATGCTCACCAAGCCAGGCCATGTAAATAAATACATTCCTTGTTCCAACAGGCTGATGGTATCTTAGCAACGAGGGAAATACCAGATAAATATTGGTCAGGCAGTAACAGCAGAGGTAGGAAAGAAACCCCCCACACACCAGAAACTCTTTCCCCTACTTAGCCCCGGACACAGAGACCCCAAATAACCCTGGAACAATGAACTCCTGTCCTGCCAGGGCTGGGTAAGCAACTCTGTTCCTGCAGCCAGGAAGGAACCAACTCCCTTTCCAAATACTGCTCTTGCAAAGGCAACTCATCCTCTTTGGAGAGAGGAACAGGAATAGAAAGAGCGTCACACCACACCCTCCACAGGATCCTCTCTAGCCCTGGGATTTCCAGGAGACTGGAAAAGTCCTGTTTGCCTCTTTTCAGGTGTCCCAGCTGTGTGGGAGTGACAAAACCTGCCCTGGCAACCACTCACAGGTGAGGAGAAACTTCATAGAAGCTGACGCCACGGTACCGCTCCATGTTCTGCTTGGTGTAGATTTCCAGTTCCTTGTAGGGGTTCACAGACACCAGCACAGAGCCAATGTAGGTCTGGAGAACAGAACAAAGGGCAGGAAGGTTACAGGAGGTGTGGAGGCAGAGCTCAGGTGTCCCAGGAGGCTGGACAGCCATCCTGGTGTGCTGGGGATGATGCTGAGAGCTTCCAAACAGGCCCAGGGTGCTGAGGACACAGAACTCTCAGCTCTGGGGGAGTGACACTGCTGGAATTGTGCCAGCCATGTTATCCTTGCTGGGTAAAAAGCCCCTCAAATGGTTTTAGGGTTTCCAACAAGCCACAACACTGGGTGATTTCTGATATACATTTAGGATTGAGTTCAAGTCTGGGGTTGGTGGAAGTGAGTGACTTCAGGAGATGGAAGAATGTGGTGAGAGGTGCATTTTCAGTGCTGTCAGTGCCACCAGATCCCAACAGGAGCACTGCAGTGAGTCCCTACACCCACCAAAGGACAGCAGCCCAGGCTGCTCCCGGCACAAGCACCCACAGCCTGTGTGAGCTGCCAGCACCATCTCCAAACCCCACTGCAGGGCAAAGCCGGGTTTGTGCCGTGCAGCAAACACACCCCAGGTCCCTGAGGGACACTGTGGTCACTCTCCCTGAGCTACTCACATAGATCAGGTTCTCCTTGAAGCGTTTCCTCAGGTTTTCAATGAATGCAGCTTCACTGGTGAAGTTTTCCAGCAGGACAAAGTCCTGCACCCCCACACGGTCCCGCGCTGTCAGAGCGCTCTCCATGGTCAGCCGGATGCCGTTGGCTCCCAGGCCCTGCAGCCAAAACACAGGGAAGTGGGGATGGCTGTGGCTTTTCAATGAGTCCACAAGAACCACAGTCACCCTTGGATAACCATATTAAAATGAGATATTAAAGTGGGATATTAAAATAACCCCACTGCTGCTGCCGAAAACAGCGATTACAGCACTCCATCAGATGTCTCCTCTGATTGCTTCGAGGGAGGGCAAGTCAGCACCAGGGAAAAATTACTGCTCAATTTCCAATAACTTCAAATCAATCAAAGAAACAAACATTTGATAAAGAGAATAAAACTTGGGTTTCCTTTCCCAGGCATCTGTTCGCAGGAGGGAGACTGAAATGTGTTCTCTCTTCTCTCTCTCTGATTTCACAACGGGAAGCTGTTTCGAGGTAAGGAATCTTTTGTGACTAATGATGATTCACCTCAGAAGCAAACAGCTTCACACTGCTGACCAAATTAAAAGCTCTAGCAAGGCACCCAATGGGAAAATTCTGAGAAAATTGAGAAGAAATGAGAAATGGGCATTTCTGCATCCCACGCCACTGAATTGAGGCTGTGACAGTGACGTGCAGAGAGACTCCTACCCCTGACCCTCTAAAGGTTACATTTTCAACGTGATGTGGGTGAGACACAACCATCTGTGGAGAGCACTCATCTGCTGATTTCTGACTTCACTGTAAGGCAGGGAAGGGAAATCTGCACCCAGGGGTGACTCAGTGGCTGCTTGCTGGGGAAATCTCTGCTCAAGGGACAGAGATGGAGAAGATGAGAGGCACCACAGGAAACCAGAGACAGGAGAAACAACCTCACACCTGCGTGCATTTCTCTGTCTTCCTCAACCCTTCTTACTTTGCAAACTGCTCACAGCAGCACCCTTCTCCTAAACTATTTCCCCAAGGCATTAAGTGGTATTTTGGGATGCTGCACAAACAGCAGAGGGGTCTGTTCCTAAAGCAGGCTCATGCACCAACAGCAGTCCCAGACATCCATCACAAACTGGGAATGCCAGACCCTGCATCCAGCCCCAAGCCCTGCACAATGATGTAAATGACTTTTACTGACTCACAGAGTTCCTTTCTGCACCTTCCCAAGATGTGAAAGTGGTCAAACCCCAGGGACTGATGATGTGCAGGGAGAGAAATAAACCCAGCCTCGGTCAGGAAGAAAATCTACCTGAAGTTTTGTTAAACAGTAATAGAAGCAAGAGTCACTGCAGTATCAGTTTGGGTCAAACCAGGTGCAAATCCCCTCAGTCTGCAGTTGTTTTGACTCACCAATTTCTCAGTAAATGTTTTTTTGATTTGGTAAATGATTAGTAAATGTAGTTTTGCTATTTCTGTGAGCTCTAATTGGCTTCCTCCCTGTAAGCCTGGGCAGAAGTGATTGCTTGAACCCAGCAGTTTTCAGATAGGAAAATTAGTTCCTTCTGGAAATCTCAAATCCAGACCCACTCTCATGGCTCAAACACCACAAAGAAACATCATTTGATTTCCTGTTTTATTTTTTCCAATTAGTCTCATGGTCTGGAAGGTTGAGGTCTAAGCTTGGAAAGACCCAGCCTGGGAGGAATTCTGCAGATACTGTCATGAAGTCATCATCCTAAAATGGCCAAAATTTTCCAAGCCAAGTCCTTCACAGCTTCAGCAAAATGCTCTGCTGTCTTCTGCCCTCTTTGCCAAGGTGAGGAGAAAAGGGATAACCCTTGGAGAAGAAAGGTTGTGAGATAACGAAAGGAAAACAGAGATAAATCACACACAAATAAACTCTGCCTAGAAATTGGAATCCTTCTGTCAGAGCAGTGCAATCCCAGAGCAGCTTTTGGCCGAGGTGATGAGAACAAAGGCAAAACCAAAGGAAAATAACTCCTTTTCAAGTGGGTGAGTTTAGGACTGCAGCCCTAAAGCACAGCTGCCTCACCAAGGGCTGAGGAGAAACTTCCACCCTCGCACAGCTAATCCCAGTTTATATAATCCTGAAGATTTTCACAGAAAACGTCACTTGAGCAGCCCTTTCATCAGCCCCTCCCTGCAGGCCAGGACAAAGTGATCCCAGCTGTGCACATCCAGGAGGGGGAAGAGAAAATCCATCCCCCTCACAACACAGAAAATTCCACTCCAGCCGCCTCCTCTGGGACAGGCATTTAAGGCCAAGAACTTTCGGTTTCCTCCAGTTTTTGTCTCCTCATTCAACTCCAACCTCTCGCCGTGAGAACAGAGTAACGACCTCAAATCTGCACTCGGCCTGGGACAAAACAAAAGCCAAAGCACCGCGACTGAAAGCGGCTGTTTGGTGATAATTAAATGTGCCCAGGGGATGTGATGCAGTCACAGCCTGCAGAATATAAACTTCACTCGGTCTTGTACCCTCCCAAGCCCAAGTTCAGTGCAAACACAAGCCAGGGCTGAGCAATAGGCACTGCTCCATGCCAGCGTTTTGCTTTATTGCATATGGCCAAGTCTACCACCAGCTTCAAATGTCAGGGTTAACTGTTTCACTGCCACTGACACCAACAGATGGGCCATAAATGGAGGGGAAAAGAAACCCTCTTTGCAAAATGGAAACAGAGCAGTCATGCAGAAGGAAGGAAGTGGGGAGGGAAGACACTACTTAAGTAAAAATAATCACAGTGATGACCATATGTTCCTACTGAACCATCAATGTGACAGTAAGGCACTGAATAAATTAAAATAACCAAAATGTTGGTGAATTTCTGTTAGCAGGCAGACACCAGATCTGGTGGCTGTAAATTAATGCTAGAAAACCCAGTCTGGGGGGTTAAATGTGGTACGGTGGAGCTAATTAACCATTAAAGCAGTTGGTCTACGGACAACATTGATTCCCTCGTTGTCTTTGCAGGGGATGAATTTCCTTGTGCCAAACCACCTGTGACTGATACACATTTACAACATCCTCTGCTCCAGGCAGGAGATCAGTTTGGACCACTCTGACAGCCCTGTGGCAGGGAGTTTATTCCAGATAACTGGGGAGCACAGGCTGTGAGGGTCTGATCAGACCTTTCCTTGTTAAAATCAGTTTTTCTGGAAGCTGCCAGGAGAGTGCAGTGCTGGAGGAGCTGCTGTGACACTGAGCAAGGACCTCTGTGCAGCTGCACCCTTGGGTTTGCACTGGCCCAGGACTTGTGCAATAAACCAGGCTGGAAATCTGACAGGGATTAAAACTAACTCAGATTCTTTGATTGTTTTAATCCAGGTCATTTTCCCACACTGGTCCCACGTGTAATGGTGATGGCCAAGGAGAGGGTAATGGGGAACCACAGCAGGCTCAGGGAGGAGCCAGGATTCAGCAGCAGGGCCAGTTCCTGCTGCCTGGAAATGCTTGGGAAGCTTCCACCTAAGAGGCAGGTCGGGTTTAACCTAAAGTTCAGCATCAAATCCCTCCTCCAGGCTTGGCTGCCTCCCTGACACGGGGTAACACCTCCAAAGCAAACCAGTGCAACTCAGTCAGCAAAACAAAGACCAGGAAAAAGGGATCTGGTGGTTTTCTCTCCAGGTTGTGAGCTAAATCACCTCCCTGTGGGACTGGGAGAGTGTCAGATGCAGGGAAAGGAGGAAAGGGAGCAGAGGTGCCCTGTGACAGTTATTCAGGGCAGCTCCAGCACGTCCACCTTAGAGGATCCTACAGGGATCAAAAGGAGGACCCAGCTGAGGATCCCAACCTTTGCAGAATGGAGACACCACACCCAGCACAGGCTGCAAACAGGGAAGGGCAAAGATCTGAGCAATCTCCATGTGATCTCAGTGCCTGTGGGCTCAGAGTGCCTGTGCCTCTCTCAATCCCCCCTTTCATCCCGTGCTGAACCCACTGCCCTGAGGGTCACTCCCCTCCAGAGTGCCCAGACTGACTTCTGCCACATTTCCCAAAGCCACCCCATGATGCAGTTTCATTCCCACACTGGTTTAACCCACTCTTTGCTTTTAATGTCTTCTCCAGAGCCTTGAGCACAACAGTGGCTCAAGGCCAGGAAGGGAAAAGTCCCTCTGGAATGGTGGGGACCAGGCCAGGACAATCACCACCACAGCACTGCTTCCACATGGCTTTTTCTGCCCTGGGATTAAATTTTGGGAAAGACTCTGCTGGTGTAAATTGGTTGCTGAATTCAGCCTGCAGAGCCAGGTTTACATTGGCTGGGGTTCCAGCTTTCCTTTGTGTTCATACAAGAGTCAACAAGACCAGAAAATACCTCCAAGCTCCTGGGAGTACAAAACCACTCAAGACTGTACCAAGGAGTTTCCTAAACTGAACTGGGAAATCGCTGACATGGGATTGTGAAGGTGTAAACACATATTTTTCCTTTAAACTCTGCTTAATGCCAAAGCATGATAAAGTTTTTCCTTTGCTTAGGACATGGAGAACCAATACACCTCAGAAATGAAAAACAGGACCTTTTGCCCTGAGCAGCAAAATCCACAGGATTGGAGTCAGCCAGGCTGAGCACTTTGGGGGAATTCATGCTGGAAGACGGGAGGGCAGCTCTGCCATGAGCACTTTGGGGTTGATGTGAGCAGAGCAAGAAACTCCCCCTGGCTTTGTCCAGCTGCTCCATGGTCATGGAATACCCAACGTGGAGCAAGGACTCATTCCCAGGCTTGATTTTCCCAGAGGGGTACTGGAATGGTTTCAAACTCAATTCCAGACACACTGAGGGAACAGGCAGCACCAGCAACTTCCCACTCCTTTCCATGAGAAAACACCTGGAATTCTCAAAGTGAATGCTCTTGTATGGAGCAGGGAGACTCCATAACTGCTTCAGAAAGGAAAGTCACAACATAAACAGAATTTGTGTTTCAACACCTAAAAATGCACCTTGCAATACTTTCTCCTGGCAATGTATTTTTACAGCTTGGGTCGTATCCACTCAGGAGACTGACTGGAACAAGGCCAGGAAGTGGCTCCATCTGGGAAGAGACAGGCACCTTTATCTTGGTATCAAGTGCAGGATGATTGATCTGCAGGCTCCAGGAATAGTTACAAAGCCGGGAACGGAAGAACAGGCCAGAACCAAATGTGAGTGGGAAGGGAAAGTCAGATTAGATTCTGGAGGACAATGCAAGCCTGAACCAAGAAGGAACTTCTCGTGGGGAGGTGGCAGCTAAAAAACATTTGTCTCGTGGATAGTTGGACATTCTTCACTGTCATGCCAAAGCAGCAGGAAAGAAAAAAAATTCCTTTGATTTCTACTTCATTCTACAGCCTGGGAAAGGGCTTGGACACAACGTGGGCCAGACAGCAGAGCAGACAAAAATCAACTGCTGTATCCAAGGCCTCAATTCCCAAGGTGCAGAATGGGAAAGCTCCTCTTTGCTTCTGCGTGGAGAAAGAAATAATGAAGATGATGGAGGTGGACCAGAATCAGGGATTCTGCCAGCAAATCCCTGACAGACTGAAGTGCAGCCACTCAGGATCCTCCTCCCTCCTGCCACGCTGAAAATCAGCTGCTCATTTTGGACACAACTCCCTCTGTCAGTCAACAGCTGGGCTGGAAAGAAGGTTCCCAGAGAGGCAGCTCTGTGTCTCCCATAAAAATCCCCTGGAAGCAACCACATGGATTTATCTGCCCTTTCTGAAGTCACCTGAGCTGAGATAATAAGTGCTAAGACAGGTATTTGGCTTGTTTAGTAAAAAAAAAAATTAAATTACCAAAGGAAATGTTTTATATTTTGCTTTTAGTTATGTAAAGCAAATGAAGTGATTTTCCAAAAGACAACCTGGGAAAATCAGAGCTGTCAGGTGGACTGGGATCAAAACCAGGTAACAGCTTTGGTGATCCAGACCAGCAGAATTAAAGGGAACAACTTGAACTTGCAGCTGCCACTCAAGGACCATTTCTTAGAATTACTTTTCATTCTTGCTTTTTTTGGACCAATACATCACCAGCAATGGAATGTCTGGAGTCAGGGAACTCAGAACTTGGTTGTCCCTCTGATATTTCCCATCCTAACCAGATGGAAGGATGGAACTCCAGAATACACTATCCAAAAATATTATATTAAAGAGATAGAAATGCTACGTATCTTTGACTCGTTCTCATAATTATTTTGAAGTTTTCCACATTTTGAGTAAGGACAAATTGAAATAATAAGTAGGCAATATTATTTCTTCAATATTTATAACATAATTATACCTTCCAGATTTGACTTTGTGGGGGGATGAGTAAGGAAATAAGCAATTAGCAGTGAAAAGGAAAAGGCTGTTGTAAGAACTGATTTGAAGGACAGGAAAAATGTTTACCCTTAAGAAGGGGTAATGATATTTCAATCAACAGGCTAAATATAAAAAGACCACTAAGAAAAAAATGAACTAGGCAAACCAGAAAGATCACCAGGGCTGGAAAAGTAAATACACAGAATTTCTATATTTAGGGAGCTGACATTTTTGCTCCTGAACAGATGGCACAAGCTGCTGCTGGTTTGAAGATGTTGCTGGTGGCAACTTTGCTCAGGAGACCTGAGCCCACAGGCCTGGGCACTGCACAGCAGCTTCAGGGGACAAACTGATTTTAAAAAGGCATTAAAAGAAGGCAAAACCTCAGCTTGCTGCCCCTTCAAGTGAGTTTTGATGCTGATTTCCAGCTCAGCTGAGCAGGTGGAGGGTGGCAGAAGCTCAAAGATGAGGAGCCAGGGCTGGCCTGTGCCCCCTGCAGCTTTGGGGCACCCCCTGTGCCCCGTTCCCTGCTGCACTGCCCCGCTGGTGTCCCACTGCCATCCCCAGTGCCAGCCCTGCCCCACGGCATCCCACACCCCCACACAACCCCCTGACACCACCAGGTCTCTCTGAGGGAGTCAAACTTTCCAAAGAGAGCTCCAGAGCATTCCTGGGGCGTGCGACGGGCACTTCCACACCCACAGCTCCCTCGGGGAACGTGGGCCACCACCCCAGACAACAACACCTCTGCCTGTCACACTGCCACCTCTGCCTGTCACACTGCCACCTCTGCCTGTCACACTGCCACTGCCACCTCTGCCAGCCTTTCTCCAGGTGGGCCCCAGCACCAGATGCCAGCAGAAATGCCCTGTGGAGCCCTGTCACATCCCTGTCACAGGGAAGGACTCAGCAGGTCCTCCAAAAGCTCTGCCCTTCCCTTCATCACTTTTTCAGTGGTCAACACCAGAATATTTGGGAAAACAGGCAAGGATCTGTGGATTGAGCAGGGATGGGATACACCAGCCCCATGCTAACTCTTCTTTAACAGAGAATTGCTCAAATCTACAGAGGTGACGTTTTCAATCCTTCTCCTCCTAAATTTGGTCACTTTACCAATTAAAGCCTTGAGCATTCTTATCCAGGCAAAAGTCCACACACTTTTTTTATAACACTCCCTCATTCCTGACCTCATCTTTCAGAGTCAGTGAATTCCATGGCTCAGTTATTCACTGTATGAAAATAATCTTTGCATCTCTCTGGCAACTTTTAGCTTAAAGCAGCGTCCCTGCTCCCGTGCTACAACACAGGAAAAGGAGCTGTGTTCACTGTGGCACTGTTATTTTTTTTCTCCTCCTCTCCTCCTCATCTCTTTTTCCAGGTAACAATCCCAGTCCTCTCAATCTTTTGCCACAAACTCCTTTTCCCAAGCTCGGGGCTGTCCCATGCAGGACACAGGGCTGGGCGTTCTGGCTGCTGCTAAAACGTGGACAAAGTTTTCCTAAACTAAAACAGCCTGGAGGAACTGAGGCTGTTTTCATGAATCCTTAAGCAGGTACTTCCTGCCATTCCCCGGGATGGCAGGAACGGGACAGAGCTCTGGGAAGGACAGGAGCAAAGCCCAGCTGCAGGACGGTCCCTTCACATCCTTGTGCCCAAATGAAAGCTCCACCCTTTCTTCCCTCCTAAAGCAGAGCACGGCTTTCCCCCTCTCTTTCCCCCTCCAAACCCCTCCTGGGTTTTTAGCCAATTTCACCCCTTCCCACATAACTTCCCAATGAAGGGATCCTTCTCAAAGCATTTCACTTTCCTGCTGAAACCCTGAAAATGCTTCTCCTCTCTCCTCCTGAGACCAGACACGCGTCTGCAAGCTGCAAAGCCACCAAAGGAGTTAAATAAACCTTACCCCTCCTCTGAACTTCATCTCTGCCTCCCGCCAGCTCCCGCAGCCCCTGCAGAGCCTTCGTTGCTGCTTTTTGCAGCAGCGTCAATCTGAGGACAAGTTCTCTCTTCTGTCAGTTGCCTTATTTTTTTTTTTAATTTTTTTTTTCATGGCATTTTCAGCGCAGTCAGAACTCCCTCCCTCCCACCAGCTCCTACTGGAGCATCTGGAGAGGGCGTTTTCCAAGGAGAACTCCCCTCCCAGGCAGGAGCAGCCCAGGAGAGGCAGTCCCAGGGAAATCAGCTGCGCTCTGCCTGCGGAGTTCCCGCTGCCCAATGACAGGGAAAAACGGAAAGAAAAGTAATCCCAGGGGCTGGAAAAGCTGGGGCTGAGCCCAGCACAGCACAAACCACAGCCATCAGACAGGAAGAGACGAGCTCTGGGACAGCGAGTCATTGTCCTGGAGCAGCAGCATGGCCAGGGCTCCCCAAACCTGCTCCCAGCTCACCCCAAACATGGCAAACACAAAATCCCAACCCTGGGACTGGCATTACCCTTGGGATCACCCCCTCAGAAAATCAGAGAGCCATGAAGAGTCCAGGGCTGGATGCAGTTTGCCTTAGGATTTAGAATCACAGAATGTTTTGGATCGGAAGGGATCTTAATTTTCACTTATTTCCTATTCCATCAAGCCCTGTCCCACCTGGCTCAGCAGTATTTTATTCCAGATTCATACCCACTTCACGTGGAAGTTCTGAGGTCCTTATTACAAAATCACCTGCACTCCCAAGTAAAAACCTTCTAGAGGACACAGAGAAGGCACTGCTGCCCTCAGCCCCCAGCCCTTGCAAACAGAAGTTGCACATTTTGCTGTTTCTGAGCTCATCAGTGTTCTGGACTCACACAGAATTATTTATAACCACAGCTACACCAAGAGGAGTGTGAAAACCCCACCTCATTTCCTACCCATCTGCCCAAGATAAGGGCGGTCTGACAAAAAACCTCCACAGCCTTCACTAGCATCAGGGGAAAGTGAAAGAACAAGAGACAGGGGACACAAATTGGAAGAAGGGAAATTCCAATGAGTTATTGGGAAATTTTTTTCCCACTGAGTGTTGTCAAATACTGGAACAGAGGTCTGAAAAAGTTGTGAAACTCCATCCTTGGAGATATTTAAAACTCAACCAATGTCTGAGCAACTTGATCTAAACTGGTCCTGTCTGGAAGTGAGGTTGGACCAGAGATCTCCACAAGTTCTTTCCAATCTAAAATGATTCTATGATTTTATTAATTATTTTGTTCCTCAATGGACTAAGCTGTGCATCCATCCTAAAAGGAGTTATAGGTAGTGCAAATAAAGATATAAATCTGTTAGAGAGAATGCCTCAGGTGTTTCAGGCAATTCATATTGTAAGCTGTCAAGCAGATTCTCTAATCATTGAACAAGCAGAGCCATGGAATGATTGCCAAGCTCAGCTGCTGATGTTTCATGACTGGCACTATCTGCACTCAGCTCTGCTTAAAGGGATTTTTGTTTGTTTTGTTTCTTCCCTTCTTATCAAAATGCATCCTTCACAAATTCTGCTGCAGGAAGGGTAAAGTCAAGCTCTGAAGTAAAAAGATTTAGAGCAAAAAGCTAAAAAGCTTCAACCTCCTCAGAGAGGAGGCTATTTCAAAGCACACACACGCAGCAGATGTTGTCAGTGGTTGGGTACAGCACTCCCCTCTAATTAACTCTGCCCAAGGCAGCCATCCCAGAGATCCCAGCTGTGCTGGATGTCACAGGCACAGTGTGCCAAGGATTTGGGATGGAGCACTGCAGTGCCACAGCTCCTCTGCCCTCTCAGACTCCATTTTGAACATTATTTGTGGTTCTTGCACAACTCTGTTTGGCAGGACTTTCATTCACTCCTTGTCTCAGCTGGGTGAATTTTTAACGGCGGCAGATTCAGGATGTGGCTCAGAGGAGGGTTTAGCTTTGGGCTGGCACTGAAGGAAATGGACACCACTCCAAGCCCCTCTCCTGTGCACAGGTAAGGTCAGAGGTGATATAAACTCCATTTCCCAAACTGAGCCACGTTAGCCATTACTGGAACACAACAGTGAGCCCTGAGCCAGGAGTTTTCCAAGCATAATTAAAGCTGTGGCCTGGCAGCTCTGATTCTTCAGGAGGAGAATGTCAGCAGTGCTCCACCAGCACTCCTCAAACCAGTCTAATTGTCACCAAACAGATTCAGTAAAACTCCTGTTACTATTCTAAGTATTAGCAGAGTTATTTTCACATAAACAACCTCACCTTTTCCCTAGTTTACACCTCCTAACACTTCTCAGACCACATCCCACCACTGAAAATGCCACATAAGAGAAAAATATACAACAGCCCAGCACTTGAAAGTACATTTTTTACACATTTCCCTTGGTTTTTTTCATGCAGGAGAACTCATTTATTTATTCGCTAGAAAGACCTTTACTAAAAATGCTTTTTTTCTGCAGCCAAACTAACTGCCCAGCTTCTGCTGGTGAGGAAAACACTCCTGAATGTGGGTTAGCCTAAATTAGGAGGGGCGGGGGAAAAAAGTTGGAAAGCAGAGATAATTTTACTTTATAAAATCTTGATCCTGGATTATGAAGGTGATAAAACCAGACCCTTCCTTTCCAGCAGCAGAGCCCAGCCCTTGTCTGTGATTTCTGCTGAGGAAGGCTGGCAAGGTCTGGCTCACTCCAACAGGCAACTACAGGCCGAGGGATGAATCAAGTTTTCCAGGCCTCACTAGTTAGAAGTGACTCATTTAAACCTGGATTAGAGCACGGGGATTGCTCTGCTCGTTGCAGATAAGCAGCTGATTCCCTGCATACAATTTCACATTCAAAGCAAGGGGACTGGAAACCTTTCCTGTCAGCCCTGCTCCGACAGGCTCGCAGAGCCCAGCGTGACGTGCTAAACTACACCCACCAGCAGTGGCTCTGCTGAACAAATAAAGTTTGGCCCCATGAAAACACATCAGTGTTCCCCTCTGCAGTGCAGATTCCACTGCAAAATATACATCTGGAGGTATGAGGTGCTGCCTTGGGTTTATGCTGCTGAAAAATCAACGTGGATCATGTCTGTGTTGCTCCAAAAGGTGTCAAGTTCATCTATCAGTGAGTGAGTTCTTTCTGGATTTTTGTAATATTCGTTATTTTTGCCTTGCAAAAGAACTACAGAATAAGATACATTCCATAATTAGAAAGCACTTGGCAAAAATATCATGGGAAAGAAACCACCCTAAACAGGCCAGGAATTTGAGAGCCCTTCCTCTCACAGGTCAGAGGAACATCTTAATCAAAAAACAGAAATGTCTTTAACCTGTCACATGTGTCCTGCTGTCCAGATTATCCTGATCTAAAACTGATTAAAATGGCTCACATTCCTAAAACACCCTATAGCAGAAACTGAAGGTTCTGAGGGACATTTGTCCCAGTGCTTAGGAAAAACACCCTGTGTCCAACAGAGGGTGAACATCTGACTGCAGGATAAGCATAAATCAATGCCCTGCCAAAGAGCCACTGCTAAATATTGTAACAGGTTTGATAAAAAGGCAAAACCTCCTCCCTATATTATTACTTCTGCAAAGAATTGTCTATTTTCTACCCAGTTTTTGGATTAAAGCATCTCCTCTTCCCCTCTCCAGAGTGCTGCAAACAAGTAGTCAGGAACAGAGGTTTGAACACAGGACACTGGCCCCTGCAGACACAACATTCCTGCTCAGTTATAAAACTGCACATCTAGAAAAGTTAAACCAAAAGTTCGTTATACTCACTGAAATGGTGCCTCAAGATGATGAAAGTTCCTTCATTTTACTGCAAACTTCATGACATCACAAGTTGACTGAATTCCCTGAGTCTGTGTGAAGCTGTTTGCAGGGTTACAGACAAAACCTTAAAAATAGTGAGGTGTGGCCAAAAGGGTTCAAAAAACAGAAGACAAAGAATATTCAGATTATTATTTTGGATTCTAATTTATGCTTTGTAATGTCTAAAACTGTCAATACTGGTTTTGTTTGTTCCAAGAAAGCTTTGTCAGTGAGAACACCAAACTTCTTTTCTTCCCAAGCTCAGTCTTTCACAAATAAATACAAAAGAAAATAGAATATTACAAAAAATAGAGATGCACACATCTCCTTGGATTCCTACACTTTCTCTGCCAGTGCTGTTCCCTGTTTTGATGCCCCTGGTGATGGATTAAAAGGCACATATGATGGGCTTGTATTTAGTTATGGCTCCCGCACACACACAATAATTCTGGGTCTATGACGTGAGTGAAAAGAGAAACTGGGTTAATCTAACAAATTAAGATAAATTTGCCTTGTTGTTGCTTTCTGCTGAAGCAGTGAAACAGAAATGGCTTGCTGGCTTTGACAGTGGCCATCAGAACAAAGTTCCACTTTATAATTACCAGATGCCCTTAATGTGATGCCAGTTTGTCTCATGCCTGTGGCTGCTCCCGCTCACGGCCCTGTCAGGGTTTCCCTGCTTTTACAAACACGCTCTGATCCCAACAGCAATTGTTGCACTGACTCCAACAACAAAGTTTAAACCCAACAGTTAATTCCCTGTGATTGCTCTGGCCCTGCTCTGACACAATCACTTTGAGCAGCTCCCCTGCAGTGGCTGTGGCAGGGCCGGGGTTCGGAGGGAGCGGGTAACACAAACAGCCTGACTCAGTTCAGCTGATGTGCATTCCTCCCGACTGACTTTCCAAACAGTCACTCCCAGTGGCAGGACCTACATCTTCCTTTTAAGGGGAAAAAATGTTTTCACAGGAAAAATTAAGTGTTCAAAGCCTGTGCATATCTCCGTGCTTCCAGTGAGTCTCGCCTTTAAAAATACGTCTGTGTCACACGCAGAACAAAAACTTCTCCTTCCTTAATTTAAAGTTGTTCCTCTTTTTTAACACAGCCATTGGCTGTCTGCCCATCCCTGGCACTCTCAGGTGAAATATCCTAGCACACTACTTTTCACACAATCCAGCACTCAACAGAGAGTTGGTTTTCCAAAGGAAGGACTAAATCTGAGTGAGGACAACACAATGAAAAAGGACAGGGAATGTGCAGGCTGCAGACAAAACTTTACAGCTCACACTGCTGACTGACAGTTCCTATTCCTTCACATTTCTTTTCCTGCACTTCTGAAAGGAGGCTCAGTGTTAGAAAGGGCTTGAGGCTGGAAAGCAGATCACAACAAAAACTTCTTGTTCCATCCACAAGAGATAAGGAATGAGTGAGCACTGGTGCTTTGCCTGCAAGTTAGATGAAGGAAACAGGATTTCCCTCTGCTACTCCCTGAGCAAGATCCCAAGGAAACAGTTTCTAATAATAGGAAATTACTATATAAGGCCAGATCAGCACTAAAACTGTTTGCAGTCTGGAGGAGAAGGATGTACAGGAATCCTGAGGAGGGACACACCAGGCTGCTCACACATCAGGGCTCCCCTCCACACAGAGGGACAGAGTTTAACCTGTGACTCCTCTGCTGAGCAGGGTCCTGTCCTACAGCCAAAAACAGCAACTAAATGGACAAATTAGAGCTGCTCTGTCCTTCTGTAATGCCCTTGGCTTTTCTCCATGGCAGGAAAAAGAGAGAACAGACTTTTAAATCTACAAAATAAGACTTGCAAAGCCAAGCTGAACATGTCACTGATTGGGAAGGAAAAGCCACAGCCACGTCCTAAAGCACCACATGGGCAGTGCAGATGCAGAGGGCAGGCTGAGAGCTCCCCTTCCTGCCCTTCAGATCCAGGGAGCACAAATGATTTATGATCTGGACAGCTCTCTTATTCATCTTGGTTTAAACAGCAAAGACGTTGGGCACCATTTAAGTTCATTTTTGCAGCGTTCCCACAAACTTGCAGGAATTAATGTCTCCTAGGCCAAGAGTTTCAGCAGCTACAGGCAGCTGTGCACATCTCAGCAGAGCTGCCACAGGCACTGCTGTGGGGCTGTAGCTCCAACCCACACTTTTCACCATCCCTGCAGCACACACCAAACCTGCAAGCCCAGTTAAAGGACAGATTTTCCTCCTTATACAAATGGAAGGGAGTTCCTACAACAGAGCTCACAGAGGCCTCGTTTGGGTGAAGTGATAGAACTGGAAGGTTTCCCTGTGGAAAACATCAAGGGGTATCTTTCCATCTCTGCTTTGTCTTTGCATAAGGCCAGGAGCTCCCAGTGCAGGGCAGCTTGCTGAGCAAACAGCCCCAGAGCTGCCACGGAAACGAGCACAATATAAATTGCTAGACATATTTATCACCCAGAGTTGGTTTGTGTGTTGGTTGTATTTTTTTTTCTCCCCCTGACAGCACGAGATGTTTGTGACAAAATGTACAAACAATTCTGTATCTGTAGCGCTGCCACATCCTATGTCTCTTCCCTGCAGAATGACACAGCTTCCAGGGGAACACCAGGCCAAATCCCAGCCAACATTTTCCTGTCAGCTGGTGAGACCTCCTTGAGCTGCAGGGCTCAGTTTGCCACAGCAAATTTAAAAAAAAAAACTCAAAAAGTGAGCCTTAAAAAACAAAACAAAACAAAACAAGCCAGGCCACCTTTGTGAAAGACACTGATGAGAGATTAGAGTCTGACAGCAAAGCTCTCTCCACATCACAGCATCAGGAGCTTCACAATCCCCATGAAAACATGGCTGTGAGTCCCAGTTTTTCCCAATTCCCTCCAATGTCCCACAGGATTCCTCCAGTGTCACCAGGATCTCAGCAGCTGCTTGTACCTGGCCCTTGTCCCCACAACACCTGGCCAGAACAGGGTGTGGCACTCAAAGCCTTCCAGGGCATGCAACAGTTCTGTGCCAAGAGGATGTTTCATGTTGGGCTTTATCTTTAGGGACATCTTGATTTCTGAGGATTTTTAGACTGACCTTTAATTTTTTGTCCTGTTAAATACTTCACATCCTTGACTGCACAGCAAAGGGGAAAATGAGTGCAGGCAGGTTTTTCAGAGCTGGGAAACACAAGTGGTTATAACTCAGAGAAAAACAGCTACATAAAAGCTCTTATTTTAAATGCACTTATGCCTCTTTTCTCATGTAGTACTTGCTCCATAACAATTATAAAGCAATTCAGCAAGATGGCCTCTGCTGGCATGGCTTGTGGTCAGTGGTATCTAGAAGTTAAATTTGGAAAAGAAACATTTTTGGGAAGGAGCTCCCTGTGGATTTAAGTGAGTACAAAGTCTCAGCTGTAAGGCTGGACCCTAACACCGTTGTATTCCCTGTTTGTTTTTCATACCAGCTCCAAGGATGCAGTCACTGAGTTGTTTGCTCCAAGTCAAGTCCAGGAGAAATAAGATATTTGTCTTGGCTCTAAAAAGTGAGAAGAATCACTTCCAGGTATGAGACTGGGAGTCTGAAAGCAGAGTCCATCCACCCCTATTAATGCTGTATTGACAGGATCCCAAACTCCCCTGTGCCCCCAATGATGGCAAGATTCTTCTCTAAATACAGAAATTGTCTGTTTAGTGCTGCCAGACCTAAAGCAGAAAGTTTAAGTTGCTTTATTTTCTTTAGCAGGTTAAATCTGAAACCTAAGGAAGGCTACCTGAAAGGCATCATTCTTAACTGTGCCAACACACATCATTTTACAGAAATCCAAATACCAAATTTATCTACTATAGCAGACTGTTATATAGGAAACAACTGAACTGCACTGACCTCTCCTGTCCTTTTCTCCTTTAATTGACAACTTTCACCAATGTAGCTTTACATTAAAACAAACCACACCCAAAATCACATCATTGGTACTGTGAAAAACAGTTTAAAAAGGAAATGCCTCCCTCTGAAAGAGCCAAATGAAATAGTTTCCTTTAAGGCAGCATGGAGCTTTTGCTTTTCATAAAGCTTCAATAAAGCTCTCGTGGAATTCCTAATTTGTTTTCAAAGCCATGAACTTTTCTGTTATGTGGAGACTGGAGCATAGGTAATATCTAGATTTTATGAGTCTATTCAAGCTTTCAAAGTCAAAAGAATAAAGGTCAAATGACTAAAACTTTCCTGAAAAGCACAGGAGAGAGGCTCACACATGGAACAAATTTGCTTAAATTTGGATTTTTTAATAAAATAGTTTGTACATGAGTGATGCCCCAACAAATAACCAACCCTACTCTTCCCTACTGTTACTGTAACACCAAAATCCCTTAGCATGGACAGTTTATAGTAGGATAAAGATGTTTATATCAGTGTAATATCTGGGATATCAGTATCATTTGTGCCCAAAACATGGGGATATGTTGCTGTGAGCAACATTTTGTATTTGCCATAGGTTTGTTCCATGGCATATCCACAGGTTCCTTAGGGGAAAAGCCCAGTCAGCAATCTGCAAGTGTTGGGTGATACCTGGGAGTAACAAGATCTTATTTTCCTTCTGGGTGTGACCCTCCTTTAAAGCAAACTCCAAGTTCCCAAGTGGAGTTAAGTTCTGTGAGCACACTGAATGCTTTGGACATTCAGACAAGTGAAGCAGTTTTTAATCTGATGATTTGTAAGTGAAGAGTTTACAGGCACAATGTGTACTTCCACCACTTCTTTTTTTTGTTTTTCTCTCTGTTCCAAACAGACTTTGCTGGCCTAAGGCAGGCAGTTATTTTGGGGCAGTGAAAAGCTATAAATAAGTTCTAATAAAACTATTAGTGACACACATGAGACTGAACTTCTTTCAAACCCTTCTTTGTAAGGGAACAAAGAGCACTTTGCACTGATTGTGATGGCACAAGCCCCCTAAGAAAAGTTTAAGGAAAGAGTTTCAACAACCAGATCACTAACCCAAAATAAGAACAGTGGAGGAGCTGTAAGACATTCCAGATTGTGCTCAAAGGAAGGGCCTGGGCAGTTTGCAAAGGCAGACAGGAGGAGAGCAGCCAGGCAGTGAGACTGGCCCTGGCAGCGTGTCAGGCTCGGGGCTGGCAGCGAGCTGAGCACGTGGGCAGATGATATTGCAGCTGATGTCTGAGCTGCTTCCCTTTCCCCTGCCTGCCCTGCTCCTGCTCCAAACCAGGGGAAAAGCCACCAGATGAAGGGTATTGTCTGAGGTCATCTCCTCTGACTGCTCTGCCAGCGCCCCAAAGAGTCTGCAGTGAACAGCCTTTAATGCTTTGGTGAATCCTTTTTTGTCCCAAAATAGATTTAGCATCACTTAACATCCACAGGGAATGATGATGGCAAAAGTGTTCCAGGCTGACTGGAAAATGCAGCCATCATTTCAGAGGGATATCCCACGTCCACCTGCATCAGCCTGCACTCAAGCAATTCAGAATATTGCTTTCCAAGAGTTTAAAAACTGACATTAGTGGATCAAAACTGCCTTAAATCAAGATTTTTTTTTAATGTAAAAGAAGCAGTAATGACATTGATGTTAAAAAATAAATAAATTATTGGTCTGCAACTTACCCCCCTTTAGACTGTAAGGGATATATCATAGCCAAGGCAGTTTCAACTCCCTCCTGAGGCAAATTACACAGTCCTGCTCTCTGCATTTTTAAAACTTTCTGCATTATCAGAGACATCAATTTAATCAGAACCAGAGGCACTAAAGGACCATGAAGGAGTCCCTCCCTTTGCGGTTCCCAGGAATGTGTGTTGCACATCTGGATAAACACGGGTCGCTGCAGAGAATGGAAACATTCATTCCCCAGCTGTGGTTAGCTCCAAACCCTTTTTCTTCCTCTGATTTACTCCTAATCCTGCATTTGGTGGTTGCAAAACTGCACAAACCCTGCTGAGGCTGACACAACAGGCCCAGGAATTTTCCTCATGACCCTTTACACCTACTTTCTAAACAAAACCTTCTTGTGGGCTGTGAGCCCCAGCTGCAAGGAGAGATGCTGAAGGAATTGACAGTTGTGACATTAACAGAAATGCCAACTGTCCCACAGCATCTTGTTCCCCAACAGGAGATGAGGACTGGCACTCCTCAGAGACAGGAAAGGGATGTATTCCCTGTTTGTTTTTCATACCAGCTCCAAGGATGCAGTCACTAAGTTGTTTGCTCAGGGTCCAGGAGAAATAAGATATTTGTCTTGGCTCTAAGAAGTGAGAAGAATCACAGGTATGAGGCTGAGAGTCTGAAAGCAGAGTTCATCATCCTGCTAGAAATGCCTGGATTTGGAGATCTCATGGAAGTTGGGTGTCCTCAGACCTTCTGTTGTGATGCTGTGTGGGAAAACCCCACGGTCCAGCCAGGACCACCACAGGAACTGTCTCAAGGCCCATCCCACTGGGAAGGAAACACCTTTTTCCCTCTGATTTGACAGGTACAGATCCAGTGGCTCCTCTTGGACAGATTAAAGACCTCCCCTTGGGGAGGAGCTGCAGGACAATGAGGGAACCTGAGCTCTAACCTGCCAGAAGGATCCAAGAGTCTCCAGAATGGGTATTTCACACAGAAAAATCAACATTTGTTATCAAACCCCACCATGTAAGACATACATATAAACCACAGGCAGCAGCTTTGGTTCATCAGCCTAAATTTTCTGTTTTATCAACTCTCCTAAAGCCAGGGCAGCAGCATCTGCTGTTACAGCAACAACAGGAGCCCAGCCTTCATCACTCCAACAATGAGAGGAGGCTGCAAAAAGCTGAGAGCTCATAAAACATGCAGGGCAAGCCCTAAATTAACCCTGCCATGCCAAGGTCAGTGCTCTGCCCGCAGCTTCAGTGGTGTTGGGAGTGCACCTGCGGCAGGAAAAAAGATTAAGCTCTTTTATATCACCTAAAGAAAAGCATCAATATTTGAGGGTTTGTTTCATGAGCTGTTGTTTGCACGGCTGAAGTAGAAAAACAGAGACACAGGGAAGTTCATCACTGTAAATTATTGATCTGCTGCTTTCTAGACACTGAAACTGGTAATTAAACAAATGGTAAAAAGATACTTCATCAATTATAGAGGTGTCACTTTAAATTACACTTGTTCCAGGATGAATAAAACACAGAGGTTAAATGCTTTGGGTACTTCATGCCTGCTTCTTGTTCAAAATCCTCACTGCAGCAACGATTCTTATTCTCACATCCTGCTGCTCCAGAGCTGTGTGCTCTGTATCAAGCTTCACCAAGGGAAATTAGTGCTTTTGTTTCACAAAGTCTCATTTCACACAATGTCCAGGAAGCAGAATCCCATGGTCAAGAGAGAGCATTTGGAGAAGATATCACTGGGATCCCCTTTCTGCTCAGCAGGGTTGGTTATATGGCCGTAAGTCAAGCCCTGTGTTAACAGCCCTCCCTCAAAAATCACACCAAAAAAGAAAAATAGTTTTGTCTGCTAAGAGCCACTTGTGCAATCTCTGAAGCACAGGGCAGACATCTGACACTGGCCTGATGGTTTATAGAAGTAAAGACACGTACACACCCTCCTCAAGCTAAAATAACACCTGCAAGCTGCTTCTGAAGCAATATGGTGATGACATCTATGATGCTCTTTTAAGCAGAAATCATGTCATAACCATGATGATGACTCAGATTTGATTTATGATAAATTTTTATATGAGGGTGCACACCTTACTGCATCAGGCTGAAGGTTATCTCATTCCACATGTTAAATATGTGAATGTAAAGGTACACTTGCTCTAATACTGATTTTGAAACAGAAACAGCAATCCAAGAAGGGCTTGGCCATCTTGCAGTTGCTGGCACAGATTCTCTAGAACCATTATTACATCTCAAATAGATTTCACCCTGGGAAAGCATTTAGTGAAGGCTGAGTTCATCAATTGATTGAGATAGGCCAGGGACTATGAATATTCCAGGTTCAAGGCTGCAAATGCAGCAGAAGCAGCTGCCTTAAAGGCACATGCCAAACAACAGGTGGACACAGCTGGCATCCCTCAAGGAGCAGTGAGGCAACAACGCTGGGAGGCAACAGCAGGGAAACAGCAGCAGCTGCTGGAGCCAGAACAATCCTGGAAGTCAAAGAACTCGTCATGGAGCAGCAGGGCAGGAGTGAAGGTGGGAGTTCAGAGAGGAAAGAGTGGATGAGGTGAAGAACCATCAGAATATGGTGTGGAAGCTGGAGATGATGGAAAGCTGCCAGCTCTCAGCTGATGGAAACAGCCCAAGTGGGAGATGGAGGCCGGACTGTAGGGTTTTTGTGGAGGAAAGAACAGCAGGGCTTGGTAGGGGGACAGGAGAATCAAAGGCTGAGCTGACTCTTCCTACTGCTCCCCAGATAATGAGGCTGAAGCACAAGGAGAGCAAGCTCTGCCACGGGCCTGGTGCCAAGTGCTTTGTGAAGTGTTCCTTTGCCTGCTCTGAGGAGAGTTACACAAGGTAAGGCTTTATTCATAAGTGCCTGATGGATCCCGTGTGTGCAACAGCTCCTACCAGCAGAGCAGTGTTTGTGGGAATGTTAGGAAGAGTGTCTAAGAGAGATAAAGCCTTTGAGCTGCAGACGAAGCTGCCAGCCCTCATTTCCAGCTTGTCAGAGCAAGTCCCCCTTGAAGTCAGCAGGCTGGAATGAAGAGAATCTGGCATTTGTGCTGGATGTACGGCTCGGCCAGCCGGGGCGGAGCGGCTCCTTTAATCACCCTTTCCACAGAGGAAGGGGGAGTGGGAGTGGCAAATGCAGAGAGTGATGGGCGTTATCTGCTCTACATCCACAAATTCCTCTCCTCACACTTTGGATTTCAAGCCTGGCCTCCTTTCCTGCTTCCACCAGCCCCTAGAGCAGGAGGGGAAGGGCTGTACAGGACTGGAATCTGAGAGTCCCTCACATTGTCAGAATTCCTGGTGTGTGTGAGGGGCAGCACACACTTGTCTGGTGAGCTGACAAATTCCACAACAGCTGATGGGTCCCAGCAGTAGCTGCATGCAGGTAGTTGTAGGGCTGAACTCCACAATTCCAAAATTCATTTTTTCAAGTGCTAACCCACTCCAGCACAACCTGCTGGTTGGGAAGCCTCTTCACCCACAGTGCAACAAAAAGGAGCAAAGCTCCAAAACATTTTAATCCAGCTGCCCACTACAGCATAAAGAATTCCAGTGCAAACGACTTTTTGGTTGTTTTCTACCCTCACAATGAGGCTACAGTCCCCTAGGTCACACAGAGCTTCACTTCCATCTAGAAATAGCCTCTTGAGGTCTCTGCTGCAGGATGGCATTTTTAAATTTTGTTTCCTTGTGTGCCACTGCTGGTGGTGACAGCAACAAATTGCAGCAACCTGCACGTATGCCCCGAGTGGGCACAGAGCCAGATCTGACCTCTGGCACGGAAAGTTTTGGCAGCAGAATTAATCCCTTCTCCTTTCTGTGTCAGTCACATCATGCTCAGATACCACAACACAGTAACCCTGTCCTACAACCCACCACAAATGCCCCGTTAGAGTCCCACAGGGCTCAAAGGTCCTTTAGAAGTTTATTCCTGGTGAAAAGCAGAGCAAAAGTGGGAATCCCTGGGGTAAGGTATCCCCCATCCTGACCATCAGTGCTCTCCAAAAGCTCCAGCCATGGAAAACAGTGCTCTGGGAAGGGGAAGAGAGCAAAATATTCCAGACACCAGTGCCCATCTGGACCCCTGTGCCTGGGGCTCTTCTCCCCATTTTGGACCCCAGCCACTCTAAGGATGCTTTGGGAAGAGGCAGAACAGACACCAGCTTTTCCTGGCTCTGTGTCCAGGCACGTGCAGCCTGGCAGGATTTATCAGTGCCTCTCTCCCTGATCTGAGAGCACATTTAAGGGCACCAGCAGTGCAGGGCTGCACGGGCAGGTGCTCCTGCTCTGCTCAGGAGCTGGGGCTGTTGGAGCTTGGGAATGCTCATTACGAGCAGATCACCTGTTCTGTTTGTAAACCTTGATAAAGCCAACATTTATAAAACAACTAATTACCATTTATGTTCCAAACAGCTGACCTAGCTCCACATCCACATGCTGGGAGGTTTTAGTGCCAACCAGCCCACACATCAGAGCACAAAAGTCCCCCAGTGTGACTGCAGAACCTTCTAGCAAACAAACTTCTCACTAGCACTGACTGCAAGGATCAAAACACAGCAGTGCAAGAACAGAACAGCCACACAAGTCATGGTTCCACATCATTACATTACAGACACTTGTCCAAGGTGAAAAGGGCACAGAAATTGTCCTCTGAGGTGCCAGAGGGCAGTCCCAGGCTGGACAGCTGATGTTAGTGTGACACATCCTCTGTCCCAGCTGTGCCTGTCCTGGCCCTCTCCCCCTCTGGACTGGGACTAAGATTCATTCTGCTCTGGCCAGACAGTTCAGGGAACTAAACAAATAGAAAATGTTGTTTTCTTCATTATTTCTCTCCCAACTTTGTTTCAAAGGGTTAAATGGATGCAAGTACAAGGCAGGGAGTGGAGAACTGCAGTGAAACGAATTTAAATTGTTTTAATGAAAGGTGGAACAAGATGGTCTTTAAGGTCCCTTCCAACCCAGACCATTCTATGATTCTACACAGAACTGATATCAGGATAAGCTTATCTTAGACACTGAGGGCATACAAAAGAAAGGGCATTTCATGGAAGTGATGTGGATGAAGCTCCAGGATTCTCTGGCTGCTTGTTCATCCCCTCCCCTCTGCACACCCTCATGCCTTGAGCACTGCAATCCTGGAGAAGTGATGCCAGGACAGCCCTGGGGACAAGGCCAGGAATGCCACCAGGGGTGCAGCCTGTCAGCTGCAGTGCTCCAGGAGCAGGGGAGCAGCACCATAAATCACCCAACCTGACACATGGGGATCCTGTCCCAGCACTGCTCTGCTACACCAAAAAACTGCAAAACCCTGACACATTTTGGCCTTTGAAACGAGGGCTGCTGCTGGTTTTGGTTGCCAGCACACAGGAAAAGAGCAGCTCACCCCACACACTCATCACTGAGCCATTTATTGACCCAAATGCACCTCCCCATCCCCTATCAATCCAGAAATGTCAATCCAGCCCACACTAAACACTGATTGATTTTCTACTCTAACGAGCACCGTGTCACATTTGTGTTAACTACTCATCAGTTCAGATAAGTGGTTTGCAATTAAGATAATTTGAGACCAGTGGAATTGTGGCCTGAAAAGCACTTTCAAGAGTTCAGCACGGAGAAAGTCACTGCTCAAAACAGCCTGGTGCCAAGCTGACAGCTACTTTTAGACTTTGGAATTTACCTTTCCAAAACAAAAAGTTTTGCCACAACCTGATTTTCCTTGGAAGGCAATAACTGGCTGGTACAAAGATCTCTTCCCAGATGTGCACACTCACCCTGCAGCAACACTGATTTCCTTCCTCTCAGGTGACACCACAATCCTCTCACGGGTGCTCCCTATTCTGATGGCAGGCAAGCAGCATTCTAGCAAAGCTGCACTCAGTGACAAGCAGCCAACTCCACTGAAGCCTCCAGAGAAAAACAAACAGTTACAGGAGAGCAGGGTTTGAGTTCCATGGCCCTGAGCCTGGACATAGCTCACATTCCCATCCTACACCGAGCCACTCCGTGGAATTTTCCTCCCAGTGCAAGTGGGGTGGACACAGCAGCTGCCAGTCCAGCAGTCACAACTCCCCTGTCCCCACCCAGGTCCGGAAACTTCACAGAGCACAACTGGCAACTGCTCAGGTTTCAGTTTGAAGAGAGAGAGAGATCAAACAGCCTCCTGCACAACCCACGGGGTGGAGAGGAGGTTTTTTTGCATGGAGGACACCACATCCCTTGCAACATTTCCTCTTCACATGGAGCCCTCATGACCAGTCTGCCAGGGCAGCAGGGAAGTCCTCACTCCCCCCAGCACTCACTACCTGCCAGGCTGCCAGCACCAGCCATGCCCTGCTTTTCTCTCCAGAAAGTGCAGCTCATCTTTTTTTACTCTCCTTTCCTCTCTGCTTCTTCCTGGTATCAAGACACAAATACCTCAAATCAGATTAGTTTATATTTGAGTCAAATAACATCTGAAAGTTTTACCCTAATATGTAAATGGCTCATAACCATCAGCTCTTGTATTCTTTAATTATATCAGGCAAAGAGAAGAGACACAGTGTTTCTTCATTATTGTTGTTTTCCTTAAAAGTTCTAAGGGACTTTACACACCTGATTTGGAAACACCCCTTGAATGTGCATAAGTCATCCCAAATTCCTCCTAGCTTTCTCAAATCCCTCCAAAAGTAGTGATGACAGTGCTGTTCCTCCTGTGGGTTGAGGAGACACCTCTTTGGTGGTCTTAGCAATATTTTAAGGTATTGAACTGACAGGCAGCACTACAGCTCATCTGCACTACTTTTACTGTCAAGACTCAAACAATTTACAGAGCTGCTTTCTGCTGGAAACCAAATTTTTAAGTGCTGAAACTAAGCACCAACTGAAGTAATACAAGAGCCAAGACAATGGGCATTTGTCCCCAAGTTATTCCATAAAGCTGAGCTTTCATTTTCCTCAACTGAACAGACTGTGAGTCCCCTTCTTCAGGAGGATGTGGAGGCCAACAGAGCAAAAAGAGATCGATCAGATCTCTGATATGGGCTTATTTTGGCCTCACCACCTTTTCTGCCTCCCACACATCTTTATCTCCATCAAACTTTTCCAGCCTCCACTTTTTGGCCTCTACTTTCCTTGCTGACCTCCCACACCACTTTGGCCTCCCACTCCTTTTCAGTTTCTGCTTTTCTTATTGGTCCCCCACCCCTTCTCAGCCTCCACTTTTCCTTCTGGGTTTTCAGCCTCTGGTTTTCTCTCAGACTCCCACCCCTTCAACCAGCACAGAATATTCAAACCCCCTGAAGGTTATGAATTTGTAAATTCCCTTTCCAAACAAGCATGTTTCTCCTCGATGTGTCCATCCATACTTCTCCTACACCCCAGCTGACCAGAAATCACCCATGTCCATCCTGACACCTTGCAGTCAGAACAATTTGGGTTTATGCTCAAGGAAACCTGGTGGCTCTCTCAGTAATTCCAATCCTGCTAGGATTAGCACTGTACAGTTGTTTTAATGGAAGTATAAAAGTAAAATATGAGAATTTCTGGGATGGTAGAAGTTGATGCTCTAAGCTTTGCTGATGGCTCCATAAACTGCTGTTCCCAGGTCCTATCCACCAGATTCCTGGACAGAAGACCAGCAAAATTAAATATAATCTGTGCTCCCAGAGAGTGCTATAGTGGGCACACACAAAAACACACTCTGTACTCTGAAGAACTTGCTTTTGATCCCCTCCCCCAGTTATAAGAGCAAACAAATCCATGCACAAATAAAATGAGGATTTTGCAAGTCACATACTTTGTACTCGCTTTCATTTTCACACAAGACAAAGTTTTCCTTTCTATTTTCCAACAAAATTGTCTCCAAAAAAGCTTGTGATTTGGGAAAAATTGAAAAATAAATATTTTGATTACACTATTTAAAATGAAGCACTTGGTTTACTTGAGAAATGTGACAGGTGCTCTGCTGGTTGTTGCACTTGGTTGTTTATTCAGAACCCCAAAACCAACTAAGGACACAAACTCTGGCTGTTGTTAAAACCTTTACAGGTGTAATGGGTGGGGAGGGAATTCCTGTAATATCTGCTAACACAGAACAGCAGATAATGAGTCAGGAAGAGGCAGAAAAGCCCACAACTGAACTCCAGTGCTCACTCAAGTGAGGCAAAAGAAACATCTGCTTTACTGTCTGAGTTCCAGCTCTGTCAGAGAGAGAATTCCTGGCTTCCTGGTGCAAAGGTGTGGCTTTCCCTCCCAAGAAGCACAAGAGGCAATTTCAAACAGACTCCAAAAGTCCTAAGAGTGAAAGACAACCTGTTATTTAAAACAACAAGATCTGTGATCACAGAACAAGGCTTCCTGGCCTTTAATTTGAAAGGTTCAATAAAACTCTAGAAAAGCCCAACACTAATTTGTGCAATGATCTTCCCTCTCTCCAAACCACACCATTGGGCTCACCAGCTTTTCCTGCAGATCAAAACCTGAGCTGCAGCAGCACCATTTGTAATGCAGTGCTGTGTGGTGCTGCAAATATGCACCAGGTTTTGTTTTTTCCCAAATGTTGATTACAGTGTGCAGCCTTGTAAAGCACAGAACTGCATATTTTAGTTATTAAACTTCACAAACAAGTCTGGCTGTTGAAAGTCATTTCCCTGAGTAAACAATGAGTCAGTGTGGGCTGTATAATGTACAAGTTATTAGTTACTGTTAGTGAGTTTTAAAAAAACCCAACTCTATACAAAGGCCTGCTTCAGAATGGAAAACAGTTTTCCTCCTACTTCTATAGTCCCAGTTGTATTGTTTCAGTGGAATTTAATTTTCTAAAAAGCTAAACAGATCACTATCTCTTCATTATATAATTGGACATTGACTTAACTGGACCCTTCAGCCATGAACAATATGTGCAGTGTGAAAGCTGAGTTTACCCTTTTTTTCTGTTCTCAGTTTGTCATTATAATGCTGAGGTAAAGCTGATTCTTTCCTGGATAGGAATATCCCATCTAGACCAGGCAGCAGGTGGCAATGAAAACAGACATAAAGACAACCATAAAATATTGAGTATATGGTAATGAAGAAAAATGCAGTGGCAAGCTCAATAAAACCCTCTGACAAACACTGCTCCCTAGTTGAATTACAGCTCCTTCCATAATCCCCCTCTTCATTAGCAAAGTGGCCAAATACACCTGATTGTGCCTGTCAGCTGGCAGAAGGCACTGAGACCACTCTGCCTAATGAAACTCATCTGCTAAGGCACCAAGGTTTCCCTGCGGCCTCACACCCCTCCAAAGGCCCTTCTCCTGCTCCAGTGTGCACTGGGCCAGGGTGGGAGCACAGCTCTGTGTTACCTTTTGTAAGGGTGAAACCTCTGGTCAGACACCACAACACTAAAAGGAAATATGGAGTCAGATCACACAACATCCTGAGCTGGAGGGAGCCACAAGGATTACCTGGACCAACTCCTGGTCCTGCACAAACACCCCAGCAATCCCACCCTGGGCATCCCTGGTAGTGTTTAAATTCTCCTGGAGCTCTCCAGCCTTGGGGCCACTCCCATTCCCTGGAGAGCGTGGGCAGTGCCCCAGCACCCTCAGGGGAAGAGCCTTTCCCTGATATCCAACCTAAAGCTCCCCTGGCACAGCTCCAGCTGTTCCCTCCTCCTGTCACAGAGCAGAGGGTGGTGCTGCCCCTCATGAGGAAGCTGCAGCCCCCAATGAGGTCTGACCACAGTTTCTTCCTCTCCAGGCTGAACAAACCAAGTGACCTCAGCTGCTCTTTATGGGACTTCCCATCTAGACCTTTCATCATCTTCGCAGCAAACGCTGTGGTGAAATTTTACTAGAAAAAGGCCTTCAAAAGAAATTACCAAAATAAATTTGAAGGCACAGCTCTGGCTTATAGAGCCCAGCCTGCAGGCTGAGTGCCACCACAGCTGTGTCACGAGGGACTTCTTAGTCATTCATGGACTCTCCACTTCCTGGCGCATTTTGACACGACATCCCTCACCACCAACAGTGACACTGCCCATTCAGTGCCAAAGCTTCCAGTGACTGCAGCCTGCTGTACCTCCCAGCCCTGGGACCTCACTGCCCAGAAGGCAAACACTGCAGCACTCCAAAGGTACTGCCAAAATGTCCAATTCATTTGTTATCAGCTGCTGAACTGAATCACAAGAAGGGCGGTGGCCAGGCTGGCCCAAGGTCACCATAGTGGTTAAAGGGCTGAGAATGTCCCAGGAAAGCTGGACATTGCCACCTGACCAAATGCTTTCCTGAAGAAAAAAAAAAGCTGCTAGGGAGAGCTATCCATGCATGCATGAATGCCACAGGAGTTGTAAATACTAACCTTTACTGCCTTCCAGTACAGGAATTTAATATAGAACAGACTACACTGGAGTTATAGCAACAGAAAAGGTACTGGCCCTGCTGCTCCTTGCTGTATTTAAATGTTTAAATATTTAAATAAGGCAGGGCAGGGTTGTAAGGAACACTTCCACTCCCACAGAACATGACTCAGTTGCAACAAATTACTTGAGATTTGTCCACTCCAAACCTTCTGCCATAACAAGCTTTGTTAGCCTTTCACATTGACTTGTGCTGCCTGCTTACATCTTTATTAATGCTCTCTGGGAAGAGCTGGCCACCCACCCCACGAATACATCAACAAGAAATATGCAGAGGAGGGCACAAAATCCAGAGCAGGATATTTTCCACCAGAGATCCCTGAATCCAGGCACAGAGAGGCACAGCACAAGTGGCTCCCTCCGGGCAGAGAAAGAACCTTGCTACAGTCTCAGAGGACAAGGCAGGCAAACCTCACCCACTAGAGCTGACAGCAGGTTGGATGGATGGTTTCTGGAGAAGCAGAATCGTAGGCAGAGCCAACCACATCACTCAGGAGCTGCTTCCACAGCAGTAAAGCAGCGTTTAACACAGGAAAAGCCCTGACAGGAGACACACACACACACAGAGACTGTAATTGCAATCACTTTGTGCCAGCACAAAGGGCCCACCTGATGCCAGCCTTTCCTGCCTCTCTGCAGGTGTGGCTGTGCTCACACAGAGAGCTGGGCTGGGAAACTGCTCCCCACAAATCACCTGCTTGTTTGGCCTGCTCAGCTCTGATCTGCATCAGTCCTCACGAGTTAACCACCCCTGGCTGCCACTGATAGAGGTAACACAAAGCACAACACAGATGGTTTTCCCCACGGTAATGCTTTAGAGGCACACAAATCAGCCTTTATAAACGGTTCTTTAGCCCGTGTGGAAGGACAAGTGATTGAGTTACACTCTTACAAAGGGCTGTGGGACAGACCAGCCCCGGGAAAATGCGCTGTACTTTGAGTTCTCTCCACCTCCTTTTCTGCAGCACCTGTAACACATCAGCTTTTCCCAAACACACATTTGTCCTCCAGAAGGCACTACTGGTTATCTGAGAACAGTGCTCACTCATCAGTCCTTTGAACTGGGAGGCAAAGTGCTGCAGCCCAGTGCTCCTCAGTATTTTCCATGCTGGAACCATTCACACCTGCCCGGTAAGAGCCAAGGGAAGGGGCAGTGGGAGCTGTGTTTTATACACTGCCCTGGGACTGTGGCAGCTGCTGCAGTTTGTTTTTCCTGCATTTGGAGCAAACTGTTCCTTTGGACAGGGGTGGAGGAATTTGTCCAGTTCCTAGAAAGCATGTGGCTCCCAATGCAGTAATAAACAACATGACACCACAAAGACAAAATTCCTAAATATCTGAACAAGACTAAGTCTATCTTCGCTTTGCATAAAGGCATCCATAGAGTTTGAGCTTATTCATAGAAAGAAACACTATATTTAATGTTATAAAGCATTCTTAGCCCCCAGTGTTTTACTGGCCTTCCTCCAGTGGGCTTAGATCAAATTAAAAAAATGGCTTAACTTTTGTCAGGATCTATGTAAGTTCTCTTACAGTTATTATAAATCCTGACAATGTACTGTAAATCACAAGTTTCTTCACTATTAATTATGCAGAAGAGAACAGAAATTACACACTGTGGATCCTGACTCACATGGGATCTCTCACTCCTTAGTGTGTTATGATTCACACCTTCTTTTTTTCACTTTAAAAATAAATCTATCCCTTACACCATGATAAATTAGGACAGCGTGTGTTCAGTGTAACACTCCATTGGTCCCCGCCAACCAGAACACAAAATTCAAATTCACACAGCCCCTCCCTAGAACACAGGATTACATCCACTATCAAAAACTGAAACCCCTGAAGTGTTATGACAGCGGTTGCCATATCAGGGCCTTCTATGAAAATTAAGAACTCATCAGTTCCACAAGCCTTAGGCAGTTTCTAAGAGATTTGAAAAGGTGCTGACAACTGGCAATTGTCTACTGCTCCAACAGGGGATGAAAGAAAAATGCCTTCCCAAGAACCACTAAGATGTGGTTCTGTTTTCATGGCTTGTCCCACCAACCGAACAAATTTTCTCATTTGTCACTTTTAAAAACTAAGCAGCTGCCATCCACAAGTAGTTCCGGAGGAGCCTTCCGCCCCAAGCAACTGTCAGAGAGAGATTAAATGCCAGAATAATCTCTGTATTGTATCTCAGAATCACTTTTCCTCCTCCCAACGACAAGAATGCAGCTCAAGCCAGCTTACTTGGAAAATTCAAGTTACTAGAATGAGTTGCTCATTCAGGCAGAGTCAGATTCCTCCCATGAGTCACTGTCACTTAAAGCAATTAACTCCCAGGTATATTACAACTGGGGAAAAACTGGCATGGAAAGCAGCACTAGAGATGGGTCTCAGTGGGGACACAGGTGTGGTCTAAATTGGGGGAGTTAAGGAGTTTGACCATCTCCACCTGTAAGAGAGGGCTAAATACACCGAGCTTTCTCCATCAAGTGCTCTGAGGCACCTGTGCAAGCACTGGCAAAGGCGGCAGAAATCCTCCAACGCGAACGCCAGCGCTGTGCACAGCAGGGCGGATCACACCCAGCACGCTCGGAGCTGTAACGCAAGTTCGGGATGTACAGGAGGAAGCCTGTCTTGACAAGGGCAAGCCGAGCCGCCCGGCGCCCCGGCCGTGTCACGGCCACGTCTGAGGCGGGAGCAGCCCCGCCACACCCTGCCCGGCTCCGGCTGCGGCTCCGCTGGGGCTCGCCCCGTGCCGGGAAGGGATGCGCTCAGGGAAGCGTTACCGGAGTGCAGCCACGGACCGCCCGCCCGCCGGGGAGCCGGGCAGCGAGCAACTGCTCCGGGCAGCCGGAGCCGTGCCGCCCCGCCAGGACGCCGGCTGCTCTACCCCGCTCATTTGTTCCTTCCGCGGAGAATGTTTCGAGTTTCCGGGAAGGTCGGCGGCTGCGGGAGAACGGCCGAGCCCCGGCCGCCCCTGCTGCCATGTGCCCGAGCG
>JBBMKD010000063.1:4984236-5015972 GCA_037834095.1 Argya squamiceps | reverse complement strand
CGCCGCGCCGCTAGTGAGCATGTCCGAGCGCCGGGCATGCGGGCTGCGGGCCGCTGCCTCCGCCCTCACCTGCACTGGCCCCGCCGGGACCCCGCCTCGCCCCCCGGCACGGCACAGCACGGCCCGCGCTGGTTACACTGTCCGCGGCATCCTGCCGAGCAGCCTCTGCACCGAGCTGTTCTTGCCTCCAAGGGCAGACGCACCTGTTTGCTCCAGACGGACAAGATAAACCTCGAACGCTGCTGGTAATTCTACCGGCCCCTCCTGGCTGCAGGAGTCATCAGAAGTGCACGTTCCTGGGAAGGACGCGGGGTGAAGTTCGCTCTGCAGCGATCAACCATCCGCTGTGAGCAGCAGATTGGTTCATCCCACACAGGTGTGAAATACCCGAGGCGGTCTCGTCAGGATCCACAGGAAATTCTGCACATTGAACTCCAACAGTGTGAATCACTCTGAGCTGAAACAGTAAAGCTCCGCTCTTGCCACTCCTGCAGCCGTTTAAAGTATTTTAAGTTTCTCTAATACCACCCCTCCCTGGCCATTCCTGCAGCACCAACACTGCTTGACACACAGTTTTCAAAATAATTACCATTTCATGGAATGTTAATTAGTGCTTCAAACTTTTTAGAAAGTTGAACAGATTAAATTTTCTCTGATGTCTTCCCCAGAATCCCGGCACATGCTAAGGTTTAAAGGAACATTTCCCCCTGGGAACAACAATTCAATCCTGTCGGTGTCTCCTACTATCACTACAAATAAGTCAGTAAAACTCCTGCAAACCGAAGAACACCAGCACTGCCACTGTCTCCTCTCCCAAGAAGGCAGAGGGAGCTCTCAGTTTTTGCTGAAGCAAAACGATTCTACCTGACAATTGTGCAACCACACAGTAAATGTCTCAGCTCATTTTCAGATTGAGTTTCAGATTAGTCACTAGAAAGACAATGCTAGGAAACAGCAGCAACATGCACAGATGTGACCTGCAGTACAAGATGGCTCTACCAGAGCTGAAGATCTGTTAAACAGGTTTTAAATAGCTATGACAGAGAGAGATAAACTCACAGTTGCATTTGGGTACTTCCAAACATTTTAAATTTTACACAGTTCCTTTTCTTTAGACTCCTTTAATTAAAAATTATACAACTGAAGATAGAAAATATTCTGAAGCAAAATACACAGAGCAGCCATTCATTCTAAGAAAACCAAAATTATTCTTAGAAAAGTACTGTCTTTCTCAACTGTTTGTGTCAAACCAGAACAGATCAGCTCATGGATTTCCACTTGATTACACACAAACCCTGAACACAGCTCAATGAAGTCCCAAGGTAACAGAAAAGTCAGTTGCTTGAGATATTTATAAGTTTGTTAGCATGTGCCTGTACCACTGAATGTTCCATATGTGAACCTTTCCATTCAGGGCATGAACCCCGTGACAGCACAATCAACATAAGAGGAACAAAATTGTTTCAAAGCTCTTTCCCTTCCTCTGCAGTCTGAAAGTGCTCCCAGAATTCTGACAGAATTCACACAGCCAGGCCAAACACCAACTTTGGTTCACTGCAGCATTTCTACAGGAAATAAATTGTAACGATTTTCTAAACTCCCACTCATTCACTGCTACTAATTCCATCCCAGAGAGAAAAAAACTGTTCACAGCACAGCTCCAGTCCCTCCAATGACCAACCAGCCTTGCAAACCCTTCCATCCTTGCCCTGGAGTTGCTCAGTTCAGCCCTAAGTTGGTTTTTGTGTAACCAGCAGTACCAGAGGGGGACAGAGAACAGTAAAGCCAGGCTTACAGTCCTGCGCTCTGCCTTGCGGCCGACCACACGGATGATTTCTCCTGTAGGAATACGTTCAATCTGCAGCTCCATTTCCCCAGGGAATGCCAGTAAATCCCTCTATTCCTTATGGATAATTCTGATTTCAGTGAGCAGCAGCCAACCTTGACTAAGTGCAGCCTTTGGTTCAGAGCCCTGTTGTGAGAGGAAAAGATGAACCTTTGTATTTATACCAAGTGTTAGGTGTGAGCTGAAACAATGAAGTTCAAGACTGGCTTCCACTCGTTCCAATGTGCCACGACAGTTCCAAGAAGCCTAAATTTATGTTTGTGTTTATTGCCTCCAACTTTGTTGCTGTTCCATTTCTGTCCCACCGGGCTCAGCAAAGTCAGGTCGCTGCGGATGCTGTTTCAGAGGTGTTGGCACGAAACAATGCCATGGTGGACTTCAAAAATCTACCAAGAGGTTTCGTGCAGAAAAAAAATCCTTCATCTTTGCCTCTAAGGGCAAGCAGTAGAAAACCCTGATTGCTCCCATGGTAACTACAGGAAGTTCTGCAAACTGCTGCAGAACGGAATCAGTATTAATTGAGTCCTTGAGTAGCTAACTAATCATGGCAAAGGAAATTAATTGGCACATTACTGCATGAAAATTCCTACAAATAGGAGAAAAAGAATCTGGTGAACGCTGGTTTAAATGCAATTACAGAGCTTTATAATGATTATGTCATCCATTAATGCATTGGCCAGATCTATCACCCTCCAAAAAAGGTATCAGATATCCTGCCTGTGATGAGGGAGGGGGGGAAAAAATCAGTCTGAATTTCAGTTATTTTTAAGATTTGCTGAGGAGATAATTCCTTCTATCTTCCTGGAAGAGCCAAATTTGAATTTTCAACTCTGCTACAAGCCAACTTGATAATGCTGGCCAAGAAAGCATTAACAAGATTAATTCACAAAGATTAACAAGCACTGGCCACTCCAGAGCAGAGACAGGTAACACAGTTCTGTTCAGCAACTGCAAACAAAGGGCCTGTGACTGTTCTGTGTTTTATATCTGAATTACTCTTATGCTTCCTTAGCTGTTATACACAAGACTGTTCCAGTCCAACAATTGTTTCCTTGAGCACCTACTTCCCAAGTTCTACTAAAAAAAATGTAAGATTTTATCACATTTATAAACCCAACATTGTCATTTCCCCAAACAAACCCACCCTATTCTCAGTGGCAAGGAGCAATATCCAGCCTGATTTACCTCCCTTTTCTATGGAGAGAAATCACCAAGGTTAGACCACCAAAGCTGTGTTAGTGGAATGGCTCCTGTGATGCAGATACCAGAATTATGGGCAAAAAAACC
The DNA here is from genome assembly GCA_037834095.1 of Argya squamiceps. NCBI lineage: Eukaryota > Metazoa > Chordata > Aves > Passeriformes > Leiothrichidae > Argya > Argya squamiceps. The sequence goes on along the minus strand of JBBMKD010000063.1, from coordinate 5,012,839 downwards.
TTCTGAAAATGGGCTACAAGTGAGTGGTAAGAGGGAAAAAAAAAAAGTTAAGACAGCAGAAAGAAGCTGGAGAAAAAAAAAATAAAAGGAAGAACAAAATAAAAATGGGCACAGAGAAGCAGAGTGTGGTCTCTGATGAGCCTGAGCTGTAAAACCATAGTTACACTGCAACTGGAATTTGACAAATGATGCTGAAACATCCCCTACCAGAACTGATGCCTGTACTTGAGAACTGCATGGTGAGCAGGTTAAAACATTTGTTATTCTATTTTTCATCCTTTTGTGATGCCTATATTCAAATTTTCTGAATTTTTCCTGTACCTCTGCATTTCCTCTTGGAAGTCTGCATTCCCAGATCTCACATTTCACTGTTTGACTCCAGTGATTCTCCCAACCTGTGTTCAGCTGTTCCCACACAGATCTTTCTCTTGCTGCTTTCTAGGCTGCACAATGTTCTTTTTAATTGCAGAGACCCTGTAAGTGGAAGATGACAACTCCACTGTAATAGAGGGAGGTGGGATGTACAAACACAGATCCATGATGTTCCTCAAACTGAAGCAATTAAACAAGTTCAGAGCAGATCATTTTCCAGAGTAACTGTGCATTAAACAGAAATTGCTTCGTGTCAATCACATTCAAACAGCAATCCCTAAACCCAGGGGCAGAAAGGGCCACAGGAAGTTTCCTGTTAGCAACACAGAGCTCTCAAAAAAGGTATTTCCTCTCTCAAGGAAAACCTAATTCCAGCTTTGTTCAACTGGCCTTTCCACTGCAGTATATTAATTCAGACAAGTTCATCTGAGTGTCACTCAGTGTCCAAGAGCAGAGAAGGAAGCAGTGGTAGTAGAAACAATGGTCTTTATCAAAACGTATTTTTAGGGTCTCACAAACACGCAAGACATCTTAGAAATATTTCCTGTTTACACAGAGCTGTACTATCTGTGTGCAGTGATACACTGCACATCCTGAGCTTAGCCAGCAATCAGAAATGTATGGGAGTTAAATGAGACTAGACTGGACAACATTCCTTGGGATATATAGTTCCCATTTGAAAATTAATTCTCCAACAGCAGGGAGTTATGAAAAGTGATCCTTAAGATGGAAATCAAGTGCAAATTTATATTAAAATAGACAAAGTTTAAAATACGAAGCATAACTCAGCAGATCTTTCATAAAAGCAAAAGAGACACCTCAAATCACACCATGAAAAGTTCACTATGAAAAAGTGAAAACAGAAGAACCTGTTCTCAAAAATTAAGAAACAATGTCATGTTGTCTAGACATTTTTACAAGGAAAATGTCAAAACCTCAATGGGGAAGAGGGACAGAAAATGCAAAACCACAAGAGCATTTAATACTGGATTCATTGAAATAGGGGAAAAAAGTAAGATGAATCTGCTTTGTCCAAAAGAAAAATAGGATTTGTCCTTGCTCTTCTTCTGCAGCCCAAGCCCTACCACAGGTTGTTACTGATTTCCTTCTAAAAGGAAATCAGCATCTGTGCATTAAACATGACCAGAACAAGTTCCTTGGAGAAAGGTTACAAATTAATCCTCCCCACCCAAACCAGTCTGTTCCTTCTCAAATTAACAGAGGCCATGCACAACGCTTCACTGCCAGGATTTATTTTAGAGGTACATGAAAAGAAAAACACATGAGTATAAAAACATTTCCAGTGATTTTAACATCCAATTCAAGGTGTTTTAAGAAAAGATAAATTTCATCAGAAATTGCATCATTACAGGTCATGGAATAGTTTGGAAAGCTACCATAGGTAACAGTAGTAAACAAAAGTGCCTCTGTGTGCATAATACTGAAGAGAGAAGTGCAGAGTTCTGTGCAGCATCCTCCTTACACACAAGCAGTTCCAATCCCAGCTGCTGGGGGCATTTTCCGGGAAGTCTCGTGGTTCAAAGGATCCATTTACAAAATGCAGCTTCTGTGTCCAGTGACAGAGGGTTCTCAGCTCCCACAAACACAAAGGATCTCGAGTGTCTTGGCCCTGCAAAGAGGCTGCATGGCTCCCTCTGAGCTGCTCCTGCCCAGCAGATGCACCCTGCTTAGAAGAAACTGGATCTTGGTCCACAGTAAATGGCTAGCTGTGGTCTGGAAGTCAAAGCTCACTGTTCTTGGGGCTCTCCACAGAATCTCCTTGCATGGAGAATGGTCAGGGAGTTACACCAGTGAAACCAGAGACAGAGCACAACTGAGGAACTGCAGAAGGGACTGCAGTTCAAAGCAGGGATTTGTCTGATGCCCTAATTGCCATAAGAAGTCACATATCTGAAAAGATTCAGTGCAAAACAAATTCTTGGGAGACCAGTATAAATGGGAAAACTGTTTGTAATGTGGTTCCAAAGTGTAACAGGAATGTACAAACTGTAAACCTCAAGGCAGTGTTAATCCATGCAATGAACACAGTATCCTCTGAACCTGCCCTCACTACTCACAACTGGGAACAGCTCCCAACACCAAGCATCAAGCTGAGATACAACTAAAACCTACAGAGGCCAAGGGTTCCAAAAGCCCACTGCAACTACCTAACCAGAAACCTATGTCAGAGCTTCAACAGGACACAAAGACACCTGGGCCTCAAAGGATTTTATACAGTGAATGATAAAAGCAGAACAAATATCCTATCAAGATGTTAACTTTCAAAACAACCCTGAAAAAAAGAAGGCTTTGAGAAAAAGAGCAAAAAGGAATCCACTCAGTTGTGAGGCAGAATTCCAGCATGAACATCCCAACACCCCTTGCTCTTCCACTTGAACCAAATCTGCTCTTTTCTATCCCTGTGGCAGTGAGGAGTGACTCACTCTGCTCACCACACCTGGGAGGGAGCTGTGGATACAGCACAGGGGAGACTCAAAGTGCTCTGTCCCAGCACTGCAATCTGAGATTCTGTGGAATGTTGGAGCCCTTTCCTAGCCTTTCCAAAGATCTCCATTTCCTCATCAGGAAACAGACCCTTTCAGAAGCTAACTACCTTTCAGGTTCCTAAAGGTACAGGAAATTTCTTATTCCATCTCTACCCTCAAGTGCACAGGATACAGGAAGGTCTGAGCACCTCTAGAAAAACAGAAAGTTGCAGTCTGATTGATATAAAACCAAGAATTTACAATTTTTTAAGATTATACCAAATCATCAACCATGGGCTGCTCATCTGTGCTAAAGCATTTCTCAACTTCTGCAACTTCCTTCAGAAGTTGTGGGATCCTGGCTCACTCCAGGCCAGGGACTGGTATAAAAACAGGTTTATTTTACATTTTTAATGAGGGGGAGAAAGGCAATAAGCAAACTGCTTAATTGTTTTATAAAAGAAGAATTAAAAAAAATCAGGAATAGTGCATTTTGATAAATGTATTTCAATTTGGAAGAATCAAAAATGGAAAATCCTACAAAGAGTTCTCAGTAAGGCATGAAGAGAAGGATCTACCAAAGGAGATTTTACATGCTCCAAAGATTTTGTATTTTTGTGTCAGCAGATGTGACCTGCTGTCATTGGTGTTTCCCAAAAGGTATTTAGCTTACATTTGAAAGTCAAATAAAATTTCAAAACAAGCTAACTAGCTGTATCTAATAAATAATTTTTAAATAACTTCATTTAAACTCAAAATTTGGAAATCAATTATTAAATGGTTACAGCATAGTAAATATTGCATTGTAAATAAAACATCCTCTACAAAAAAAGGAACAAATCTAAGAACTTATTAAACATTGCAACTTCCTTAGGTTAAATCATTGCATTAGAAATGTCTATCACCTTAAAACATACAGCATTCCTTAAGTGCTATTTTACAGTTCTCATCCAGTGCAAGAGAGTTACTCTCCCCAGAATAAAAATATCCATTTCCACAATAAATTATCTTCTACAAGCTTCCAAAGGTTCTGAACAATCCTACCTGTCTGACTCCATCTTCTAAGAGCAAAAGCTTACAACCACTAAGACATAAAGAATCATCTGACTGCTGAAGCAGGACCATTAAATGCCCTTTCTTCTCTCAGAATTACCACCTGATTCTGGATTGTCAGGTCTCTGCAGCCAACTGCTCCCCTCCCCTGGCAGATCCTTTTCTGTTGGTGTTTGGCTAGGCTGAATCTAGGAGAAAAACAGGATAAAAACCAAATTAACAATTCAAAAGCACTGTGTTGTTCTGGATTAGCCATACCATTCTATAAAGAAGTCTGTCATGCTTGCTAAAAATTGGGAAGTTTAAAAAAAATCTATTGAAAATCCACTACAGTGATAGCAAAGCATTAAATGTCATGCAAGAAGAAAGGCACAAATCCTGGAGAATCTCTGATAGATCCTGAGCTCAGAGGCAACACAAATACTCCACTCTGCCATGTTTCTCACCCATACAGAGAAAAATAAGAATAGAATACCTAAAACAATATATAATGGTATAAAATAGGAATGAGATACCAGCCAGCCCAGGAACTTTCATTATTATATCCCCAAAGGCACTGAGGTTTCAGAGTCTTGTAAAACTCCTTCATCCTCATCATCAACAATGAAGAATTCCTATTTCAGTGATTCCCCAGCACATGAACACAGCCATGATAGCATGGGAAATTATGCACAAACAAAATTATTCTGGAAAAAAACAGTGCTTGTGTAGAAGCAGCAATGCTTGGTCAGTTCATCTTGTTTGGGCAGATTAAGTCATGTTTGCAGAAATTAAACAGGGACTGTTAATCAAATAACTTGAGTCCAGCTGTCCCATCCATCCCAAATTCAAGTGACAATTTACAGGAAACACTTGGGTGCAAATCACAGAATGGAGCACAAAGAGCTCACTTACAATCTGCCAGAGTTTTGGCAGCACTTGATTTATCATCTTTACAGAAACTGGGGACATAAGAGGGAGCCTGAAGTTCCAAAAGTGAACAGTGAGGGAGAGAAACCTGTCTTGTTTCACTGCTGTGTGATGCTGTAACAGTTACTCAGAGTCTTTCAGCACATTCTTTTTAGCCAGGACACATCCTTTTTAAAATTCCTTCTGCTGCCACCTTCCCAAGGATTAACACAGCTGTGTTCAGACGCATATGAAAACAAAAGAAGTAATAAAAAAAAAATCACATCAACATTAATCAATGCTTCCTAATGTATTACCTGAAAAGGTTCACTGATGCCAACTATTGACTGCAAGTTATTGCTATAATAACAGAGCAAAAATTCTCCTCCCGTCTTAGGTATTTCTGAACCACTCATGTAAACCTGGCAAGAATAAGAACAGGTAATGAGCAATTTCCCCAGAAAAAGAAGTTCACAGAAAAGCCATTCAGGTCACCGTCAAAATCAGTATTTGCTATTTATAAGCAAGTTTTAAAATGTAAACTGAAACGGATGGGGACAGAAATAACTCAGGAAACCATCTGAAAATCAAATCAGGGAGGAGAAGGAATATCCTTCACCATGTCAGCAAGCTGGCTTGGTTCAGTGAGAAGGGAGAAGAGTGGCTGGAAGGGAAGGGACAAAGCCACAGAGCAGCAGAGGGAGTGGAGCTGCCTCCTGGTGGCAACAGCAGAGCAATCCACAAGCTTGGTTTGCTTCTGTCCCAGGAGCCACTGTTCCCAATTTCAACTTCTACTTGGCTCAGATAAGTATCTCTGAATATTTATCATTTGCCTCAAAATAAGTTTTATTTGTTTGGTTTAAATCACTTTAGGTAATCACTACTAGAAAGCTTTGTAACACACTGCAGTTTTTAAAGAGGGATCAAAACATTAAATAGGAAGAATTAGGTAGAGGGATTTCAAACAATAATATTGTTCTCAATTAGCTTCAACTGGGAAGAGGATACAGAACCCCTGAGGGAAGGGGATATGGAACAGACCTCCAATGCTGCTCTATGGGAAACTGCATTAGAAAGAAATACAACTGTCTTACCTGTTTGCTGTCACTGTTGGAAGCAATTTCATCATCTTCCACCCAAGCATAAGTAACATAATCCTTCACCTGCCTGAAATTCACCTGCAGAGAAAGATAAAACCCATCAGCTTCCTGATAGGAACAAAAAACATACTACATGAAAAACAAAGTTGTGAGAGATGTTTATTGTTTCACTGAAGTAATTAAAACACTCTTAGGATCAAAACATTTTGGGGGCATTCACGTATCGTTTGTTTCTGAGAGGGTGGGAGTGCTCTGTTCTCTCACCCTTCCACTGACTTTAATTTTTGTTGCATAAACTCCTTTCCACAGCTTCTGCAACATTTTACTTCAACAAACAACCAGATTATCTTAGCAGAGGATTCAAAGGGTGTGGAAGAACTCAGACACTGCAGAGCTAAACTGTCAGCATACAGAAACTAACAGCAATCAAGGACACAACTATTCCCCAGAGCTCTGCAGGAGCAAGAATCAGTGCTGTAAAACTGCCAAGGACCTCCTGCAGTCACATTCCCATCTCTGCTGAAGAGGCAGGATGAGGTGAAGTACCTGGAAGAGCCCAATCCAGTCCCAGGCGCTGTTGGGGAAGTCACTGACTGCGGAGTAGCGGATGAGAACGTCGTGCTCTGCGCTCCACTCACCCTCAGCGCTCAGTGTGACCAAGGGCTCTGACACAAGAGGCTTCATCTACACAAAAAAAACAACAGTTTAAACTCAGTCAAGCCTGTCATTCTTTCAGTTATTCTTTTCAAGTTATCCTTTAACATAACTGCCATCTGTGGGGCTCTTTAAATATTTAAATAAATATTAAAAATTGTGGGACTCTTAAACTGGAAATAACCTGAAAGCAATTTGCTGCCTTCACTATGATCAGAACGAAACTGAGATTATGGTTTAGGAAATCAGCTGCTGTAAGGCAACACTGAACAAAACAAACTTTTTATTAACAACGTAACTGGGACAACACACCTCAAGCTTGAAAGTTCCTGTGACAGGTTTGTGATCACTGATGCCATAGCTCATGTGACTGAGATAGTTAGTCAGAGAAATAGAAACTGGGCTCTCTTCTTCAGGGAATTCGCCTTCTTTTGATGCCTCATAGGTATTTTTCACTTTCCATAGAATTCTATCGGTCCAAGCTGGCTTTCTTTTCTTCTCACTGCAAAAATGTAAGGTAAAAAGTGAAATGAGCACAGAAACAAGTTGCCAAAAGCTAAGAATGCCATGCAAAATCTACTCAAACTATGAGACATATATTAATAAAAGGAGGCAATCATATCCAAGCTTCATTTTACAGCTCTGTTAAATGTATTTTACGACCAACGTTTCCTTAATTTGAGCTCCATTCAGCATAGATCAGTTTCATGGCTTTCTGCAAGAGGAGTAAAATGAAGGGGAGAAGGACGTTTCAGTGGGTTAGTTGGCTTCATACAGGAAATGATACTTTCTCCTAAAACCCTGTAAAAACATGCATGAACACTGAGATAATACAGCAACTGCCCCAGGCTCCAAACGTTCAGATATTCTGAGAAATGAGGGCGTAAAAATAAGGAATATGTAGGAAGAGTCTGAATGACGTTTGAAATGATTCAAAATATTTGAGAGCAAGTTTCTTTTCACAACAGAAAACAGGACAAACTTGGGTAGCTTATGGTAGGTGCCACAGCAATGCTTTACTTAGAAGTTCCTCTAAATTGTACCAGCCTGCTTTTCAGGTTTGCAAGCTACTGCTGTCTCATAACAACAGGCTTTCAAAATTCCATAATCAAGGAAGTTGTGCCTGCAACTGTGCTATACATCAAACTTATCAGAATGCAGAGTTTCCTTTTATACCCTATCAGTTACACCAGAAGACATGAGCCCTCTGTGGTTCTTTCTGTGGTGGGAGGAAGGCTTAACAGCAACTCTATGGATGGGTGGATCACTTCAAATTGAAATGGAGAAAAGATCATACCCTATGGAAGAGGAATTAGAATGGACTGGATTGGATTATGAAAGTTAAAAGCAGGATGTGTAAGGAAAACTGTCAGTTTAATAACTTTAAATACCAAACCCAAGGCCATTTAGTTCAACATTCAATATAATTTTGTTTTACCCCTTCCCACCTGTAATAAGGTGGAAAGATTTGAAATGACTAAGGGCCCTTATCCCACTTACTGCAGTAATTCTATAAACCGACAGAGATCTTCAGGAGATGCCAGATGTCTGCTCTGCTGTGCAGAAAAATACCAAAAAAACAGCTTAAGGTGAAACACTCACTGTTTTAGAGAAAATGGAGTATTAGATAGGAAACCAACCCTCAGAATATCAAAAATAAAATTCTGTGGGCTTCAGTAAAAGCCGCTTTTTCAGGGTGCTTGTCTCGAGGTCTGCTGGTCACCCGCATGTGAGCAAAGTCCCTCTTGACTTTGAACAGCAGCAGGATGCACACAGAATATGCAACCACACTTTTTGTTCTCTAAATCAGCCAATACAGACAACCAGGCTATGAATCATTTGTAAAATGTCCAGGTTTGGATTAATTCTTTTTTTGTTAGATGAATTTACTGCTGGTCCCATTACATCTCTTTATATTCAATTAGGAAGCAAAATGTCTTTGCTTCCATGTCTTCCAATGTTAAGTGCAACAGCAGAGTAGATAAGACTGCAGCTTTCAGACAGGTTAAGAAAATCCCTAAAGAAAATCAGCTGTCATCTGATTTTCAAATATTTCACAAAAATCAAAGCAAAAGCTCACGTGGAGCCTTGTTTTGATTCTGAAATATTAAAAATCTACAAAATTCAGAAAGCTCTCTTCTTACTTAAACCAAAACAGGGACTTCTGTTCTCTGGAAGTAAAGAAAAAGATCAGTACAAAACCCTGTTTGGACAGGAACTTATCCTTCTGTGGAAACATAAGACTAATACTTAACAAACAAACTTTAATATCACAGAAAAACTTTGGAAATTTAAGATACTCCATCTTCAACTTAAATCAATAAAGACAAATATACATTAATTTTCAAATAGCAGCATATCAAATGAAATGCTTAAGCAGAGAAGGGAAGCAAAAATGCAGACAATTGTTCTTTTGCTCCTTTTTGAGAACCAATGAGCGCTTTTAGTAGGAAATAACAAAACAGAAGCAGCTTAAACATGTGCTCATTTATTTTGTTAATCTGGTCTTTCCAAAAAGGCAGCTGGGTTGTTTCATTACTTCCCTCATACAATCAGCAGACCCCAGCTTCTTCAGCCAAAAATATTCATTTATTCAGATTTGGTCAATCCAAGCCTAACAGAACAGCTCAACAGCCCCAGTACCCTCAGGAAATTCAGCTTTGCTGATTACTAAAGTGATATTTAACCAAGCACCACATTCACTCTCATATTCCATGTCTAAACTCATTTTATCTCTTACCTTGTGTCATAGACCTCTGAGTAAAGGTCAAACTTGTAGGTGGGCTTAAACAGCAGAGGACCCTCTTTGAATTCCTTCAGAAATGCTTCCTTCTTTTTTGCCATATTTAACTGCAGAAATAAAAAGTAACTTTTAAAGACTATGTTTAAAAAACACAGAGCTTAAAGGACGATTGGGAAAGCATCTTCCAAGAATTCAACACTGCAGTCAGTACAACATTGGAAAGGTAAATTCAGAAGGGCCTCTTTGTTATAGCCAGAACTCTTGACACGATCCATCTGAAAGTTTAGAGGCAATTCTACCCAGAACAAAAGCCAGAATAAGGTTCTCTTAAACAAAGAATTCTTGGGAGAAGAGGAAAGATAAAGGTGGGGAACAACTGAGAAGACATGAAATTCAAAGAAATCTCCAGTCAAGCAGGAGCATTGTAAATGAGTAAGAAACTGCACAAAAGCAGAAAAAGTTTGCAATTGACTGGAGCTTATGCCAACCTCATATTCTACCTCATGACTGCTCTGAGTTTGTGTTCTTTAACAGAAATTAGAAGCTCAAGGTGTAATTTAACTACTACATTGTGTTTGTGTGCATTAAAACCAAACCCAAACCCCCAAAGAGACTGAGCCAACCTACCTGGTCCTTTTCCCAGAGCAGATTGAAACGCCTGTTATTGATTGATTCTCTGACAAAGTGTATCCCATAATCTGCTATCCGGAAGTTTAGATCTCCAAACCAGAAGAGAACCCTTAAAACCAAACCAAAATGCATCAAACAAGGAAGATTTATATGAATCTATTAAGTCAAGGGAAGAATTTGACAGAATATTAGCCATTACACTAATTAGGTGCTGTTCTAATCACTTTTATTACTTAATGCAAACACCTTAAACACAAACATTAAGTAGTTATAGATAAGCTTACACAGCGACAACCTGCTGCTAAACAAAAAAAAATTGAAGTAATTGAAACAGTAAATTAATTCCCTTGCATTCTTGCTGCTTGCTTATTACTGCCTGAATATTAAGTTCTCCTGAGTCTTACATCTCTGAACATTTAACAGCAACCTAAAGGATTTTTGGTATAAACAGGCTTTAGTTTCTAAAGCTTTCCTGCATGACACGTACAGTCTATGTGCTAACAAATGAATGTAATTAGAGATTGGAAGAAAACAGAAAACAGACATCTGTCCTTCAGGTTTTCTTTCCCTCCCAGTGGTTCAGGGTCAAGGCTGAAGGGATATTTAAAATAAAATGATGGATGAAAAATCCAACCCCGAAACTCTTCAGCGCAAGAGTTTACCCTATAATAGATAAAAACAACACAGAATAGAATTACCCTGTAATTGATAAGAACAACTCACTCATGATCCAAGGGACTTGGAATACCCTCTCCTTCAAACTGCATTTCCAGGATTTTCTCAAAGTCATCCAGTCTCTGCTCTGTGTTCTCTATGTGAGCTGGCAAGTGGCAGTTCATGAAACAGATCGTGTGCCCAAAGAGGGACATGCGGACGCCGACTCCTCCTTTGTTCCCCTGGTGTGGAAGACCAACAACATTCCCTGAAACCGCAGTCAATGCCTGCAAATGGAACTAACACCCCATCACTTCTGAAATTCTGCAATTAAGATTTAAATCAGTACAATTTCTTCCTACATGACTTGTTGCGTATCAGCAAATAGACCAAGATCTGAAATCGTGGTCTGTGCTGCACACAAGGTTCAAATAAATGAGTCTGCTGGTCAGGTTATTAATTTTTAATTAACCCACACATCCTGTGTCCCAGCATGGAGGCAGGGAGAGGCACACAGCAGCATCAGTGACCACGTAACAGCCCTTACCCAGTAGCCATAGAGGCCTGTGCGGGTGTAGTGGGTGTGGATGTCCCGGATGAAGGGAAGGTGCACATGCTTCACAAAGATCAGGAGCAGCAGCCCCTGCATGCGAACTGAGGAGAGCTGGGGAGACAGAAAATAAAAAATGGTCATTTCCAGGAGTTCCTTGGTTTACTTCACAGGAGCTTTTAGGTGAAGGAGGCCACAGCAGAAGTCATGCAATTCCCTCGCCAAGCGTAGCCTCGATACTGTGACACAGTTAATGCAGACTTATTTCAGTGCTGTGGAAAACATGTTCCTTATAAACAAATCTGATCAATTCCTCAGCTAATTAACACAGTTCTAACACTGTATTTCAATCTGAAGTTGACCTCAAAACATACACCTGCCCAAACCTCTTTAAGGACATTTCTTCTGCCTCACCAGCCTCTTGTTTCTGTCTTTAAGAATCCTGCTCATGAAGGACCAAATCCTTCACTTTTCACCTGAAAGCTTTATAACTCACACCTACAAATCCTCCAACAGCAGCAAGTTTTTCAAACTGAAGAGCCCTTGAGCAGACAATTAAATATTCTAAATGCCATTATATGCCTCAAAAGCACAGCAGTCAATTCCAGGCATCTGCAAACACAACGAGCTGCAAACAGCAGAAACTCCAGCCTGCAATGCCTGTAAAATCTGATTTACCAAACACTGAGGCAGCACATAAGACACAGAGTTTTTGTGGTTTGGGGTTTTTTTGGTTTGTGTGTGTGGAAATAGTCTAATAAAAATGTCCTCCATTGAACATTTATGGACTTTACAATGTTCCTGGCATGAGACACAACACTCATTGTGTTTGTTTAATGATAATGATTCAATTTAAAATACAGGCATTGAAATACATTAACTGTAGTTCAATTTTATGCTGGATTAATTTAGAAACAGACTACATTAGAATAAAATCGACTATACAACAGCTGGAGAACACAAAAATTCAGCCCAAAATTTAAAACAGAATTCCTCCTTTGTTTCCCTATGTTACACAATTAAATGACTTCAGAGTATATTTTAATGTTTTCAGTGTCCTTGAACCCAACAAAATAGCACACAACACTGAAACAATGGACTGCAATTACTAATGATGCATAAATATTTTATTAGTCAGCATTCTCCTTTCCATAATTACATTCATGAGGTACCAAGACCTTCCAGTCTCTTTATTATTTATTTGCTTTATTTCACTCTGCTGTGGCCAGACATTTCTCAAGATCATCCACAGGTCCTGAACACCACAAGGCACTGACCCCTCCCCTGCTGGAACCAGCACCAGCCCTTAGAGCCAAATCAAGCAGAGCCCTTGCACAGAGGGAACACAATCCTGTGGGTGGTGAAAGAATTGACTGTGACCAACTGAACACTCTGAAAACAGACCCAGTTACTGAGGGGACAGAATGTCCCAAGGGTGACACCTATCCCTCCCCACCCAACCCCATCACAGGTCAGCCAAGGGGTAACTGCTCCTCTCCTGCTCAGCCAAATTCCCGCCTGAGTCCTGGGATAACCTTTCCTTGCTGCCTGGTTTGATTTTGACCCGGCCTGACAGCTCTCCCTGATTATTAGAGCTAATCAAGTCCTGCTGAAAGCCATTAGGTGGCAGCATCCATTCATTAGTGTGCTCCAAACTGCCTCGGTTATAAATTAGAATTCAAAATCAGCCAGGCATACCAGCAGGAATTCTTTTAACTGTGTGTATACAGGGCCTGAATGTCAGCCCACGGCCAGATTTTGAATTTTTATCAGCAATGACTTAGGCCAGAGTGAACAATGTAGGTTTTTTCCTTTTTGTAATTCCCAATGGGTCCTTTGTTTTGTTTAATTACAAATGAAAGAACAGCACAACTACTGGGTTGGATTAGCATGCAGATAATGCAATCACCTCAGCAAAATCAGCCTGAAATAGTGCTTGGTTTAGAAAATCACTACAAAAGGCTTTTAATTTCTCTTTACTAGAAAAATTCAGGATATCTTCCTAAGTTGATTGTTGGCATCATTAAAATAGCCAGTACTTTAGCTGATCTTATGACCCTGATATTACCCCAAAATCTTATCACTTAAATTCCCATATAATGTTATAGGTCTTCAACCAAAAATTAAATCCTCAGGTAAATATATACACCCACTAAAATCCTGTTTTACACACGTGCAATTTATTTTCACCTGCAAACAAACTGGGACAAAAACCAAACAAGATAAAGAAGCCTTACCAATCTTCATGAAAATCACTGCCATTGCTTGGGATATTTATAGTGCAAGACAACATTAGATACATCACAGTACAGTTCCCCAATGCTGCACAGAGCAAAATACTTTTCTACAAACAAGAGATAAAGATATTGTGGCCACAGGAAATAGGCTGTTCAGTAGGAGTTCACATCACAGGAAAAAACATGTGTGATGAAGAATCACTTCTAATGTACTTGTACCTATGGAAGGGACAGACACCTGCAAAAACACCATCAGTTTATCTTCGGTGGATAATCTGAGGAAAAAAATTCAAGACATTTTCCTTCAGTGCTGAGACACTTAAGAGAGAGGTAAATAATTACCTTCATATATCCCAGTGGAGACAAGACAGTCATGAAGAAAATGCTCCATGGATCATCAAATGCCAAGTCAGACAGAAAAGTTGTGATTTTTGAATTCACCTCCTGTAAGCTGAATATATCACAATTATTCACATTGCACCAGTTGGGCAGAATTCATAGGAACTTTGCAGAACACAGACCCCAGAAATTTACTGCTGTTCAGTTTCTCATTCAAGCAACTTAACCCACACACAGATCTAACACATCTGACACTGAGGGAAACAAAATTAAAGGAGGTTATATACACCCAAAAATAAGAGTTTAAGACAATGCTAGACTCAAGATGTGCTACAACAAACAATCTGACTGTCAGGACTTCAGTATTTCAACACAGTTTGGAAAACACAGATTAGTCACAGATTGTGCTTAACAATCTTGCACTAATTCCCTTAAAACGTGCTAATTTTCCACTAACTTTCATATCAAAATGAACATGCTAACAAAGAAAACAGCAGCACAAACTTTTTGTGTGTTAAGAAAAACGATATCCTGCATTCTGTCACCACACAGCAGCAGCTAAGTGCTAAATCATCTCTGTTCTAAGTTAGTTAGACTAGTTAGCCTTCACCCTCTGGTAGCAATAGTGTTAAACCATCTCCCAGGCAGTGACTCCCAAAACAGACCATGCAGAGACCCAGGGTTTCGCAATAAACTCACAGAGCAAGTCCTCTAACATCACTCACCCTATAACGTACATATCCGTGCTGGTGCCCAGCGAGTTGAGCTGAAGTAAACTGGTGACATCGGGAGGGGGAGAAGCTGTGCCCACATTCCAGGTAACTAAGTGTAGTCTGAAAACAAACAGAAACCACACAAAAACCAATGCTGAAATTGAAACGTGGACAGGCAGGTGACCAACTCTAAGAACGTTCTAATTTCCCCACAGAACTTCTGCCACTTCTCATCTATCTCTAGATAACACCACCACGGAAACAAAGAGCCGGAGGGAGCAAAACCTGAATTCTTGCCACTTATCCTTCATCTTCCTCCCCCAGATGAGGAAAGCCTCATCCAGAGTGCGAGACACTTCCTCGTGGATCTCGTCGTCGGAGCTGATGTCCTCCACGCAGGCCATCAGCTGTGCCACCCTGTGCCGGAGCTGCAGGCGGCCGCTGGAGCCGGTGCTGCCGATGCTGCCCGAGCGGCTGCGCAGGCTGGGCAGGCTCTCCAGATCGTTCAGGGAGAGCCCCTCGGAAGGCTGAAAGGCATCCTCGCCGCCCAGCGATGCCATCTGCTCCCAGTTAGAGCTATGCCCTGAAGGGCTGCACCATTAAAATCAAGAGATTGATAAGGGTCTTTCCAGATGCTGTGGAATTCGGCATTGCTTCCAACACAAAAGGACCAACGGTAGGTGCAGCAATGCTGGGAAAAAAAACAAACTGTGGTGTTCCCACCACGCTCGCTGGGTTGTTACAAAAGCTGCAATCACATCCTACCACCACACACAGTGAATTGTTTTTTTTCATAATAGATTTAATGTGGTTAATTCGGTGAGCTCAAGGTTTAAAAGATTTTATTGTTGGTTTGAATCGGTCATGTGCCTGTCTAGCAAGGAGAAAGGTAATCTCCAGCTCCCAAACATTCAAAGTTCTGATCAGAACGAAGCAAAGCCACTGTTGCTCTCAACATTCACATCATAGCACTCATCTGTTGTTTCTTTACAAAATGACAATTTCAGTACCAGAGCTTCTAAAAAGAGATTCACTTTACTCTCACTCTTGTTATATGACAGGCTTAAAAATTAATAATTTTCCATCCATCTTAGGGTTCTATAATGACCTTATAAACACTGATAATTAGTGAATCCCACCAATACACCCATTATTAAGGCTGTGTTTTTATCCCACCATCAACTGCCTGCTCAAGGTGACACACTGTATGCAGAAAAGCTGGAAAACTACTCTGCATAACAGAATAAAATGATCCATAATTTCCCTCACTAATAGTGTGTCTTTGTAAGACTACACTGAAGTCACCCAAAAGCTAGTCCAAAACAAACTTCTGGGGGAAAAAAAAATGTAGGTAGGCTGCAGCTCTAATTCTGCCAGCGGAGATGTATCACTTGGGAACACTCTCCAGTTACTAATTTCGGTAAGACAATTACCTGATTGAACAAAAGTGAAATAATGTTGACGCCATCAGTCATTACTGACAGAAATTCAATTCTTTAAGGTGCCCAGTGACCACAGGACTGACCTCAGAGGTAGAAACAAACACCGTCCTAAATACAAGCAACATACTGAAGTCATTATTTAGCATCACCGCTGCTAATCCCCAAATGACTCAATAGCGGAGAATTTCTCGGGGTCACAGTGCTCATAATAAAGCCTTCAGAGGATTTTTGAGACATTTAAGCTCTTGACAGCTTGTTTTTTTTAAATTTTCCTGTCACAAGCTGTTACCCAAATCCCATCTAAGCAGGTTTCTGTAGGGAATCGAGCCCAGGCAGGACACCGACACAGAGTGAAGATACATTGTAAAAACACCGTAAAAGAAGAACCTCAATATTTACTCAAGCTTCTTCTTCCCCTCAGAAAGTGACAAGTTCGAGACAGCCGGTCCATCACAACAGTGCAGATGCTCGTGCCCTCATTACACATTAACAGAGCTCCGGGAAGTCCCAAGCACCCAGAAATGCCCCATAAACCTGCCTGAACCACTCCAGTAACACAAAATCAGCTTTTCTCCTCTATTTCCTATGACTACGCAACGCCGCCAATTCGTGTAACTCCCCGCTAATAAGCACACACACAAGTTTCGCTAATTCTCGCCGATTTACGTAACCGCTTTGGGGCCACTTTTCGGAGCCGCCCTCAGACCCGCGCCCCTCCACGCCCACCACTCACCTCAACTCCTTGCTGGGAAGGCCTGCGGTCTCCCTGCCCGGGGTTCCTGAAGGGAAGCGCTGCCCGAAGGACGGGGAAGGAGCCGGAGGAGCCGCCCGCGCTCCCCTCACACGGCCCGGCCCGGCCGCGGCCTCCGCGCCGCCCTCAGCGCCCTGCGCCCATCGCCGCGCGTGACGGGGGCGGGCACGCTCCGCGCCACCGCGCCCCCTGGCGGCCGGGAGGACCCACAGCACCCTCAGGATGGCACCGAGACCCCCCCCCACCCACACCAACAACCTCAACAACCCAAAAAACAAAGGCAGCGGAGGCAAGAGGCTCTGTCTAGTATTTTATTAGATTTCGTTTCCAATATGCCTGTATTGGAAGATTTAGGAGACAAAAAAGGCACAAACTCACATTTAAAGAAACGACGAGAATAATCTAACCCATTCTACAAAGTGTTGTGTCGCCAAAGGAAAGAGCGCGGAGAACCCGGCGGGACGTGGCGGGAGGCCCGGCGGGATGAACCCAGAGGGCTGCGGGATATGAGGGGCGAGGGGGCTGCCCCCGGACCCCCAAACCCACCCGGTGAGGATGGGAGTGGCGATCCCAGCGCATCCAGCCCCTCTCTGGATGGAGGCGATCCCGCCGGGAGCCGGCAGGTCCGGGGGGTTCTCGCCAAAGCTGATGGAAGATACGGCACGGGAACGCTGCGTGATCTTTGCTAATGCTCACTAGCAGGAACCAAGCGTCGAGACTGAAGGGTCTTTGCAGGATTTGTCTATCCAAAGGCTGAGGGATGCTTTCACTTAGGATCAAATTGGAAGGACAGAAAACAAAAGGGCAGGGAGCAGAGGGGGAGTATTCAGGCTGAAGTTCCTGCAGTTTCCTCCCCCTCCCTCCAAGTTTTTCCACTAATCAGGAAAGCTTTGTGTAAAAGCTCTTACTCTGAAATCAGAGGATCAAAAAAGGATTGCAATGGTGGAATGTTACAATCTGCTTCCACGGCGATTAGTGCCATCAGATGGAAAGCCTCTTGGATAACACAAACTGAAAGAACAAGTGTGCTATGTGTATTCTCAGGTTGCCCTCGAGTGTAAGAATCCCTCAAAACGTAACCAACAAACATGAACAGAAGTCAGTGCATAAATTTCTCTGTTAAAAATACTTCAAACTGAAAGAACTCTTAACTGGGGCCTACACTCCTAGAATACTTCTGGAACAGCTATACAACATGTCATGAAACATCCTGGTCCCAAATAGCCTCAAAGATTAAAATTTAGTTTCTTTACCTATTTTACAATACACTTGTTTGTTTTACTTCTGCCTGGTGAGATTGCTAAAACCCCTCAAACCCCACCCCAACCCCACAGAACCGTCTGAGGTCACTGAGAAGAGCCTGCCAGAGTTACTGGTACAATTCAGAGCTTATTGCACTTAGACATGAGTAAGGCAAAATAACAAACTAAAAACAAAGGGATAAACTGCCCCCTCCCCAGAAACCAAACGCCATTCTCTCTCTCCAGAGCATTCCCATCTTCCCTCACACTGGAAACAGCTCTGATACCAGCACAGCCTTGTTCAGCAGGGCATGGGATCATTTCAGGATCTCCTGCTTGCAGGAGTGGGAAGGGCTGGAGGAGTCAGTGTATTACAGAATGCTAAAAAGACTCCTCAAAAGTGGTGATACACCCACGACTGGCATACAACATTTCATGTGCTGCCAAACACAGAAGTGGAAAATAAAGTTATTACTACTAGGGGAGGGAAAAAATCAAACATTGGGCCTCAGGGATAAGCAAGGAAGTAGGATTTTTTTTCTCATATGTATTGAAGAAAGCAGAATTTCCTTGATTCTGTTCTGCTGAGTTGATTGTCTAAAGCTGATATCAACATAAGGATAGTTACAGTAAATATTTGAGTTCATTAAATAACAAGAGCTCTTTACATTAACAGCATCCTCTATGATTTATAATAACCAACAGATACCCTAGAAAACTGCAGGTTCTTTATAAGTTGCTTTTCTTACAGCACAAAAGGAGATATTTCAGTCAGTCTTGCAATGGGAAGAATATTATTGCTGAGCAGAACCACCACCCCAGGCACCTGGATGTAACCAGATGCCAAGACCTCACTTGCACACCAGCCTGTGCAACATCCCAATTTGTCCAGGGAGAATCACATTGTTATTATTATTCCAAACCATTCCAGCTTTGTAAGTTATGGGAAGTCTTAAGAAATAAAGAACCAGGAAGTTGCAACATATGTCAAGAAAGATTTTGTAAGACTAACGTGCACAGCTGGAGGACAACAGAGCTACGTGGGCCAGAGACCCCTAAAATGGAAATTCAACATGTAAGTGCTGAAGGCCCCAGTGCAGGGCCTGACTGCAGCTTCTGGACAGTCTTTAATTCATGTTTGTTAAGACAAGAACAAAGTAATGCCCTGCAGAAGCCACAAATCACAACTCATCACAAACCAAGAACTCTCTGGCTGCTCCTCACACTTTGTAGTCAGGTTACTGCCATTAAGTATCTCCCTCTGGGAGCAAGGGTGAGAGCAGAACATTTCCTGGAAGAGTTTTGCACTTTTAAATATGGACAATTTCCCTCTCCAAACAGACTTTCAAAGAACAGTGAAGGGCTGGGCAGAAACAAAGGTGGCAGTTTATCCCACTTGGAAAAAAAACAAAAAACAACAAAACCAAAAACCAAAACAAAAAAAAAATTTCTAAGTCACCACATCACAAGACTATTTGAGCTAAAAATGTCACTTGGAAATCAAACAGGGCCACATGGAAATTGGTCTGAACACAATGAAAAAAAGAGGGAGGAGTTGTAAATACAGCGATCTCTAAGTCACACGGCCCCGGGGAGGAGGAAACCCCCCGGGATGCACGTGCTAACATCGGAGTGCTTAGTACCAGACTGTCTATTTGCTCACAATATTAAGGGGCATCTAGAATTAGCTATGGGAGGTTTAAAATCGCCTGCCAGTTGGACAGAGAAAGGCTTGATCCAGAGATGGTCCGTCAGTCAAGGGTGTGGATTCCCTGGGCCTTCCTGACGACTGTCTTGCAAACTGAAACAAAGAGACAAACAGGGAAACGTTTCAGGATGACTTTGTGCCAAGGGAAGTGTCAGACAACCTTGAGGGAGCAAATGTGAGTCACGCTGTCGCCAGGCAGACAATGCACTGCAGCCCTGATCCAGAGCAAATGGGAGACCAGAAAATC
This sequence comes from Argya squamiceps, assembly GCA_037834095.1. NCBI lineage: Eukaryota > Metazoa > Chordata > Aves > Passeriformes > Leiothrichidae > Argya > Argya squamiceps. The sequence continues at coordinate 4,993,031 of JBBMKD010000063.1, read as the reverse complement.
AAGTGGTTGTAGCTGCATTCAAAAGTTAAAACATTTCTATCAAGAGACAGCCCTTCAGACACTTCCTCACCTCGTGTTCCTCACTGACCACCAGCAGATAACAGAGGGCAAACAGAGGTAAACAGTCAGTACCCCAGGAGGATGTGGTTCTGCCCCACCCCATTCCTTCCAAGGATAACTAGGATGGCATTTTACTGCCCTAATAACCTGTTCTTCCCAACATAAATGGACCATCCCTTTTTTCTCCTTGCCTTCTTACTTCTCTAATACTATACGATATTTTTGCAGTGCTTAAGAAAAATTTGGCAAAACCAGCCCCCAAACTGATAACATATTTAACAGAATAGAAAGAAAACACGCCAAAAGCTTTAAAACTGTCATTGCTGCTTCTCCTGCAATGCCCAAGTGTTACTCCAAGCCTTGGTCCATTAGTAAATACTGCTAACAGGCAATGGAAAGAATAAATTCCTCACAAATATGCTTGGAATGTTCAATTTCCAACAGTATTCTAAACGTCTGCATGTCTAACTTACTTTTTTTGAGACTGACAAAAGTTTCTCTGCACGTCATGGAAAGTGTAACATATGCATTACAGATATAAGAATAGCAGTAAAATCTACAGAATATTCTAACACGTTTTTCTTACACTTTTCACTCAGACTTTTCTTTAGAATAGTTCTGAAACGAGGCAGTAAACCTCACTCATCAACCTGTCAGTGAAACAGCTTCACTATAAAAACAATCAATAGCACAGATTTGCCTGTCAGAAGCTACAAACAGGACCATTTCTCACACAAATTTTGGGGGTTTTAAACCAAATAGAGCAATACAGAGTTTTGTCAAACCTCTTGATACCTACAGTGCACAAGGAAGGAGTCATATTAGTCATCTGCAGCCGACATTCCTTTCACTGGATCTTTTTCTCTCATCTGAAAGAGGAAACAAGTGTTCAAGTACTGATTCTCACATGTGTTATCTCAAAATTCATCAGGATGGAACACCTCCTGTGTGTAAAACTTCAATTATATCTCAGCACCTCAAGTCAGTGATTGTGAAATGCACATGCAGGCATCATTTCTGGTTAAGCTGTGGGTTGGCAACATATTTGGAACCATTATCCAAAGGGCAAGGGTGTACATGAAACTATAATGAAATATCCTGAGGCATGAAGGGTGCAGGGCAGGACACAAACCACGGAACAAGGTTCTCATTATTACCAAACTTGTGTTTCTCAGGGTAAGAATCCTGTTACATACCCCCACTACCTGCTTAGGGTACTTAGAGCTAAAAAACCTTTTACTCAACAGATTTCTGGCAACTAATGAGGACAAAATCGACCATTCAGCTCTGAGTAAAAGCAAACAGAAGATATTGAGGCAGTAAATGAATCATTGCCACTCAGCCCCTCATTACCTGTGGTTCAATACATTTACTGGCTCAACAACAAACAGAAGGAGAATTCCATAATGATCAGGAGGAGATGCCAGCACGATGGACTCATGGCCAATCATTCAAAGCACACACAGCATGACCTAAATAGCAGGAGCACAGCTCACATGCAGCAGCCTTTCCTCTCTGCTGTGCTGGAGAGCAGCAGCTTCTCACACAACCCACACCTGCCCTGCTTTGCCACTGACCTCATCCAGCTGTCTCTTGGTCTCCTCCTCCATCCTACGGATGTCCTCCATAGTCAGATCAACCCACTTATCCAGCCAGCAAAAGAGCTGCCGGTGGAAGTTTGTGAAGAGCCTCTTTTCTTGCTGCAAAAGGAGGAGTAAAACACAACCCAGCTTAGTCACAGGGCAATTACCACGGAGCTCAAGGCATTGTAACAATTTTCAGAGATGTGTACACTGAAGAGTCAGCTCCCTCGCCCACCTTTCCATCTAGCTGCCACAATTGGAAACTGGAGATAGCTAATTTTTATTCTTTTATCAGAATATCTAATCTAGACCCTTGAATCCCCAGAGAAATGCCTTTTTTTTTTTTTCCACCAAACCTAGACAGCAGTCTGCACACTGCACTGAAAGGATTAGTGAATTTCCTTTGATTTGACAGTATTGTTCTGACTGAATAAAGTGCTCCAAGTTAGGTTTACTTATAGCACGAAAGTTGGCCTGGAAGTGCAGCAAAAAGGAGAAACAGGTGTTTTTTAAATCCTTAACTTGCTAAAAACTGGAAGTTAGGCAGTGTAAAGGGCTGAGATGCACCTATCTTGGCTTATCTTTCCTTTGCAGTGACCTAAAAAAATGCCTAGATCTGTTTCCCACAGCTGAAAACCTTTCAGCAGAGGTCACTAATGTGCACAAGCCACTCCAGGTTTGGAACAATTTATTTCCATTTTGTAAGAGATAACCTAGGCAAGGTTATATTAGACAGGGATATACAATGCCTCTTGGAAAGACCTCATTAAGGAAGGGCACTTCAATTTTACCAATTATGGTTTCATATCTCATCAAATGCAGCTTGAATACTTTGATTCAAGTATCTACAGGCCTGTAGATACTCATAAATAGAAAAGGATTGAAGACACTGCTTTATTCAGGGCTTTTGTTAGAGGTATTTGAAATCCTGCAGCACCATGGTCGTTCCCCCTTGGAGCTGTCTTTACATTGTATCACCAGAGAATTGCTTTTGCAGAAGCAGCTCTGTGGTTTATCAATATTAACCACTGAGAAGTCCCTGTGATCTGAAGGCACAGGAGTTTTATGAACACAGCACTGCCTGGAAAACCACACACAGCCATTCCCAGGTGTAGCATCCTGCTGCAGCTCATGGCTTACAGACTGCCACAAAAAAGCTCTTTTCAAGATACCATTTATGTTTTAAGTTAATAAAGCTTCCCACCATCTGCTTATTTTTTAACACAGGTTTTGCAAGCAGCAGACTAGGAGAGGAAAGTGTGATTAGAGCTCCAGGACTTGCCAGAAAGATCCTCAGCTGATCAGGATCAAATAACTGGAGCCATCTCCCCACAAAAATTACACAATGTAATTCCAGTATAAATGCATCACCTCATCACTCACAAACCAACAACCAAGTGACTGCAATTCTGACCTATTAAACAACACAAAACAGCCAATTTACCTTCAGATATTAGAGTGAAAATGTTCAATAGCCAATCCACAGAACAATCAGCCAGCCATGCCCTTGGATTAGCAGTGAATTGAACCTAGCTTTAAGTGACTGCAGAATTCCAGGCCTGTACAGAGGTGGGTGATGAACGTGCCCCATTCCCACAGCTCTCCCCATCACAGAACTCACCTTCTGTATAAAGTTCTCCACTTTATTTTGCAGACCCCACCACTTGAACTTGACTGTTACCAGCTTGTAAGCACACATGTATGGACAATCTGACTGCTTCCCCAGGTCCTTCTGCAAAGACACCAAGATATTCACATTAAGCCTCTGTCTCCATCTCCTTCAGTCCTAACTATGAAGTCCTCCCACAATTCCCCACAATCCTCTTGCATCCTTACACCTTTCTTGTATTTTATTGACAAGTTTTGTCACACCTTTGCTCACCCTTTTTCAAGGCATGATGAAACTAGACCCTGGTTTCCTTCACAGTTGGCTTTCCCTCCATTCTGAGAACAAAATATTCCTTCCTCTCCTCTGTTGTCCACTTTTTCTTCCATTAACATTATGTCTTTCAGTGTCTTCACTGTTATACCATGGCTACTTTGCTTCCTTAAAAGTCTCTTGATAAAGTCCCTATCTAAAACATTTTGGAATTAGATGATATAATCTGAGTCATGATTATAAAGCCTTAAAGAAAAGCCCCATAAGGTTTCCTATTTTCTATTACAGGAGGTATAACTACTCTTCCCATGTGAATCATATCAACCTCAGCTTCTGTCAAGTTTGCCTGCTAGAAATCAGACCTGCTCCCCAAATCCCACCCAGGGTCCCTTTTAAAGACTGGTATTATATCTGCACTTGTAATGTCTTCAGATTCCAAGGATTTCAGTGAGAGGTTAAATATTGCTGGTCATTACTCAGCTCTCTCCTACTTGAATTCCCTTGGGTGAACCCTTGGGCTGAGCACCAGACAGCTCTGGAGATTTCCTGGAACTCATTCTCTTTGTGCCAAGCTCTTCCTTTTAAAATCAGAACAGAATCAGTGCTGAGTTCTGCACTTCCTTCTGCAGAAGGGAATTCAGTGTTTTCCACAAGTATCTTTGGCTCCAAACCCCAGTAATGTGTCCTGATACAGCCCCTGAACTCATCAATACAAACCTTCCAGTTGGGACCCAGAGGTCCACGTCCAGTCTTGACAGATTTAAACCTTGCTGGATCTTCTTCTGCCTTGTAATCCTATTGGAAAGGCACAAAGATTAAACACAAATTATTCTGCTGTTACCCAGCTGTTCTCTCACAAAAAGGATTTATTTTCCTGGGCCAAGACTAACCTCTGCCTTCTCAAGAACTACTGCTTTCAGACCTCAATATCAGGTCAGACACTCCTCAAGCAAATGTATCTCCCCCCTGTGCTGTGTCCTAGACCTATGAAGAAGTGATAACAAACTGATATGACCTTTGTAAGGCTATCAGAAGGTCTGTAGGATATGTTTCCTGTAACCTCTTGTTCTTTGGGAGCTCAACACTGCTGTAACAGAAAGCAGCTGTGCAATCCAGGATTTTTCACAGCACTGTATCAGTGTGATGCTCACTAGAACAAAAGTGCAGTCAGACTCACAGTACTGCCATGAAAATGGCATCAAATACTGTTTGAAAGTCAGGAAACTCAACCAACATTCCATTTCTGTACAGTTGATTTTTCTTGCCAGTAAAGAAACACGCCTTTGTTTCTCCCAGTAACAGTGATTTGCAGAACCAAGTGTTGGCTACATCATTTCCAGATACACTTGTGAAACTATGGGTCAGCATCAAAAAGGGGGAAGTTTAGGAGGATCCTGTATGGAAAGGGGAGTGCCATTTCCTGCTATTCAGGCACTTCAGCCAGCAGCACTGCTGTAGAAATACACTGTTACATGCACAGGCAACACATTTTACAGGCAGTGCTGACACAGTTTTTTAAAAGAGCTTCTCCTCTGGCTTGCATGAGCAGTTCTAAGGAACACCTTTCCTCCTCTGTCCATCCTCTCACTCATCCTGCTGCCTGTGACCATCCCTGGGAGCACAGACTGTCCAAGATCCCCTCTTTTAGCCCAAGGCCTCCCCCAGGGAGCTGTTACCCACCTACCATACCTTGGGCAGCACTTGGCTCCGATCAGCAATGTCTATGTAAATGGCTTCTACATTCTTCCATACCTCTGGCTCCAGTTTATGGACCTGCAGGGAAACAACAGCACTCCAGGAGCTGCTTCAGTGACAGAACATTCCCAGCCCAAGAAAATATAAAGCCAGATGGAAATGCAGACACCCAGTGCTCCCTTTCCCACCTACAGAGAAGTAAACACACAATGGGAGAGTTTTTAAAGAAGCAAAGGTGCTCACACAGAACAAGTGTTTGGGGGTCAATTTTATTCAGTTGATGTGAGAAGCCAACAGGAGGGAGTCTGCCCTTGATAGTGAGACAGACATTTGAAATGCAGGAACATGGTGAATAGACAGCTCCACACAATTTCTCTAATCTAGCACAGAAAGCAGCACTGTGACATTAAAGAGATGAGTAAAACACACGACACAAGCACTTACATTCTCTTGTGTTCCAAGATCTGATTTATGCCAGGTTTCAATTTTGATCAGGAAGTCATCCTTCATATACTCATTCTGTCATCAAAATAAAGCTCCTTGTTATTCTAGGATATATAATTTGTCTTCTTATTACACAGATAAGCATTAGGAGAGTCAACTCAAAGAACTGAATAATTCAAAGAATGAGCTCTCTATTTGACTGAGGTCTGATTTAGGGAATTTCAGAATTATTTGTAACCAGATCATCACTTTCAGCAAAATTGATTGATCATTAATTACTTAAGATTAAATAAACCACAAGCTGTTCACAGAAAATCCCTTAAGTTCTATTGTTTTAATGAAACATTTGGAGTTTATAAACAGCTTTTTCTTTAAAGGACAATATCTGCCATCCTTTTTAGAGTTTAGAAAGGGTAACATAAGTTAGCTAGGCAGAAATTGTCTTTCCACAGAGATTATTGATCTAGCACTGAGTACATATTTTATGCAACTCCTCAAATTAATAACAATATTAAACTGATGTGCTGAGAGCTTTTGACACTGCAAGGGAAAGGGACAAGAAGCACAGTTCTGCCAAGTAAGCAAAAAACTTTCCATTTCTCACTATTACTGTGAGCAGCAAAGGGCTCCCAAAGGTAACCCTATCCTCCCTCAGGGGAGCAGAAACAAAAGCACAGGCCAGTGAAACACTCAGCACATAGAAAGGAAATATCAAATTCAGAAGAGATTAACCAAGGGGACAGCATGGCAGGAGCTAACTGGCTTTTGCTCACTTTACCCAGGCAGGGCCTTGTTCCCATCTGTAAAGCTGAGCTTTGCTGAGCACAGACAGATCTCTGTCCCTGGTCACAAGGATACACCACACCGGGTAAGGGCAGTTAATCAATGGGATGTTACAATGATACAAGCTAAAGTGCCTTTAGCTCAGGTTAAAGAGCCTCTTCTACCCAGAACACTTCATTTCAGACATTATTCCACAGATTAGGAGTAAAAGCAGTACTTACTGTAATAACTGGTCCAAGAAATCAACACATGGAAAGAAAGAGACACAGTACTTTAGTGAGAAAAGACTGCAGAGCCACCACTGCCCTCCTCCCACTCTCAGCCAAACAGGGACAGCTTCAGCTTCCCAGGTACCTCTGAGGGAAAAGACATGGAAGTTGATAAAACCCAGCTAAACTTCACCCACTTCTCTGGAAATTCTCAGCCTGGGAGAAACCCAGAGGAGCAGCAATTAATTATGCACTGCCACTTGTGCTCCCTGGCCTGCAGCCAGCTGGATGAGAAGATGGAATAAGTATGTTCAGCTGACAGCATTTTACCAATCCTTTCTCAGCTTGCAGATAAGGAATCTCTCCACAGTTCCAAAGGAAACCCACGCTGGATTTCAGGCCAGTGCAGCCCTGCCTGGAGTAACCAGACCCTCTGCATCTCTGCTGCTCGTGGTAACTGAACTCCCTGGACACCCAGGCTCAATTATTCAACACAGAAAAGCAATTAAATATCCTGTAACAGTCAGCATCTGCTCTACCTGAGCAATTCTGCTCAAGCAGAAGAAGTCTGAAGCTGGAGGTGAAGTTCTCTGGTCTGTTCTGAAGTCTAACATCAGGGTTTGATTAAGAAGTAATTTGGTTTTAAAGGTATTGTAACAATTTTTGAGTTTCCAAGCCAGCATCCTGGGGACAGTTACATCCCAAATCACCTATCAGGCACATCCAGCTGCCTTAATTACCCATGGCTGGGCTTGGACTGTTCTAAACCCCAGCATGTGAAAATTGCTTTTTACAGCAATTTTACAGAAAGCCAATTATTTAGACTGACATGTTGGGCTGGAGGGAGAGAACAAGAAGGCAGAGCTGAGGCTAATTTTTCAAAGGCTGAACTTCATCTCAAAGAACATTTCATTATTTCTGCAGGAAGGAAATGGGTTTTTTTTCCTGCTAGTCCCAACAAAATACTGAATAAACCAGCAATAATTATAAGCCTTCTCACTTTGCCATGACTGTGTGCTGTGACTATGCAGCTGCCTCAAAACAGGTTCCTTCACCTCCTTAACTTCTTCCCTGTGGGGAAGATTCCTCATTTGTAAAGAAACAAATTAATCTCTTCAGAAATGTCCACTCAAACTTCAATGCTCAGCTTGCTACAAATTAGGACCTGCTTCTTGAGGCATTACAGCAGCAACTCCTACATATTTCAACTGCAGTTATAACTTCTCAGTTTCTTGACATTTGGCCACAGGCCATGGTTACACTCAGAGTGGAGCACACATCAAATTGCTTTTCTAAAAACATTTAAGCAACATTGATATTTAAGTCAGACAGCAGAGAAGAACACTGTTCCCCTTGGCACCAGCCCACAGGTACAACTATTAGACAATCCTCATTTCATTTTTACTGCAGAAGTTGTGAAACCATACAATAACAACCACCTCACTTACAGTTTATGCTCTCAAAGGAGCTAAGCAAGGCTTCCATTCAAAGTACATAAAAACAACATATTATGGCACAAAGAAGTGTGCAGAACTGCAGAAAGTTATAAGCTAAGCATTTAAATTCCCTCATTCTCCAGTACTACTTTGATAATGGCCCATAATATGCATATTAATTGAGCTTCTCAGAGGAGATATAGGGAAATGTAAGAAGGATGAACTCATATAATTAAAAAAAAAAATACCACGAGGCACAATTAAGTAAAAGCACTGCTTTATTCCAGTTCAGAAGGCTCTGTGAACAAGCAAGCTGTGCTCCAGGGACAACCCAGCAACACCACCTCAGACAGGAGGGCACAGGCAGAAGAATCAGCAACTCCTACACTCAGGTTTAGTTCCTGCTGGGACCAGCAGACTCTGGCTCTGAAATTTCAGATTCTAGTAAGAGGGCTGAAAGTCTGGCTGCTCTAAGGCAGCACAGCATTTTCTGCTGCCCAAAGATTCACAGCAGGGCATCCACACCTCCTCACACCTGAGCAAAACACCCGAGAGCATCCAAAGGAAAATGGTAACGCCCAAGGCAGCCCCACAAAACATCTGAGGGTTCTCTCCAACACCCAAGGGTTCTCTCTCACACCCAAGGGTTCCCTCTCTCACACCCAAGGGTTCCCTCTCTCACACCCAAGGGTTCCCTCTCTCACAC
>JBBMKD010000063.1:4971415-4984136 GCA_037834095.1 Argya squamiceps | reverse complement strand
CCTCTCTCACACCCAAGGGTTCCCCCTCTCTCACACCCAAGGGGTCCCCCTCTCTCACACCCAAGGGGTCCCCCTCTCTCACACCCAAGGGCTCCCTCTCTCATCCATAGGTTCTCAGATCCAAGGGTTCTCACACCCAAGGGTTCTCACACCCAAGGGTTCTCCCCTCCTGCCCAATCCCAGCCAAGAGAAGGTTTCAGCAACTTTTCCAAGCTCCTCTTGCTTCATGTCAGGCTGGCAGATTCTCTAAACAGATTTATCAGCCTCCGCATCAAAACTGCCTTCTGCTCCAACCCCCACAACAAAGCACTTTTTATCTCATATTATGTTGCTGTTTATTACAGTTGAGTGGGTTTTTTCTTTTTTGGCTTTGTTATAATTTCTGGCATATCAAAATCTGAAATTTCTTTGATTGTGTTGAAAAGTCTTGTACTTGATTTTAGTATCCCATGTTTTCCACTTCAGTTGAATTTTATTAGTGTGGAACTGAAGGATAAGCAGCTTAAGAATAAGAAAAGAAGTAACTCCACACCTTTGTTTCAGAAATTGGTGTAGAAGGAAGAGGAGGTGGAGGATACAGCCAGGCATTTAAATCAGCTCAGTGGGCTTAACATGGAAATAAGCTAGACATTTACTAACTAATTTAAGTAATATGCAGCAAGAGAACTGCATAAAACTTAGAAAGGTCACAAACAACTTTGTTTCCACAGCCTCTGTGAGACATTAAAAATTTATTCTAAAGTCGATGGCAGCGTCTGAATTTTGTATCTGAAATACCCATTCCACTAGCCTGCTGCATGTAATTTCACAGACTGAAGTAACACTATCCTCTCCCACTGCAGAGCTTTTTCTTTATTTTAAAGCTTCATTTAAAATTCACTTAAGTAAATTGTTTAAAAAAGGGGGGTTTATATATTGAGTTTCAAGAACAGTTGGCATTTTTAAGTGTCTCATTCCCATAGCAACTGTACCACAACCAGCCAGCAGAAAATGTATCCCTCAGAGATACAAACAGCATAAAATGCTGCCAAAACCACTACATAATTTGGAGGCAAAGTCAAATTTTCAGTTCACAGCAGTGAAGACCAGAGAAGTTGTTAAACACCATGGCTGTAACTTCAGCAAGTAAATACTAACCACTCCTGTAGAAAATGGGTTTGACATTATTTCAGCACTTTACACAGCTCCCAGGGCCTCACCCCTGCCTTTACAGATGGACTCACTTCAACTGCAGCACTCTCTGCTCAACCCTCACTGACCTCAGACCCTGCAAGTGAGCAAACACCCATCACTGAACACTTGTTCCCTTCGCCTGCACTGAGCAAGAGGCAGCTGAGATCTGCCCTGTTCCCCTCTGCCACCTTTTCCCACCTGGCTGTGCTGCACTTGAGCACACAAAATCACCCCTCATGGATTTATTTCAGCACTGTTACACTGCTGTTCCTTCAGGAAGACTAACAGATATTTCTTGGTCTGTTCTTTTCCTCTCACAGAGGAAGGTCACTCATTAGCAGCACATCAGACAAGGGCAGTTCTTTTAACTCCTCAGCACTGTATTTTGCTTTTCCTGACCACACAAAGGGCTCAGAGAACAGAAATCCAAGATTTAAGAGCTGGAACAGCTTCTCTACTGGCTCCATCTTTCCTTATACCTTCCCCTACCTTTTCCCCCTGCCCCCAGAAAGCAAAAAGGGAGAATCCAGAGTCCCTCCTCAGGCACTCACCAGTTCTGCAGTAGGGATAGGCATTCCATGCTTTTTCATGTATATTCAGAGCTCCTTCAGGGGCCAGCATTCTCACAAATGTTGGCACTTTGCTGCAGAAATAGGAAGAAAGGCATTGATAAGGACTACATGGAATGAGAACTGAGACAGGCAGGACATCACCTGGAGTGCAAACACTAGAGATTTGCAGTTCTGGAATTGGTAGGGCTCTCCCCAACCCCATTACAATGTGTTCCAGAAATACTAAACCAGACATGTTAATATAAGTCTTCTTTACGTAATGAAAGGTAAAACAAATAAAAAAAAGAGGCTGAAAGCAGGTTGAAATCTAAGAGGTGTTTTGCTCTTTAGCCAAATTCAAGTATGAAAACACTGAGTGGCAGGCTCAGACTTGCTTTGGAAAGCTCAAAGCCAGATTTTCTTGGGACAACAGCCGCGTTTACAGGGGAGGGTGTGTGTCCTGGTGATGCTCACTGCCAGGTGCTGTTACACTCCTGCCTCACCTCTGCAGCTTTCAGCCTTTAGATAATCTGTGATTTACCCTGTTGTACCTTCCTGTGGCTCCCCCTTGCCCAGCTCTGGCAATGAGATGGTTCCCATACCTCTGTAAGTGGTAGATCTTGTGTGTGTACTGCCCACGCTCTCCATCCCTCTCGTAGGGTTCGTTCACCAGCACTTCCACCCCTTCACCTCCACCAGTTTCATTTTTACTGGCCTCTGCCACAGAATACAGCTGCCCCACTTGATACTGGAGAAGGAAAAGACACATCATTACTGTGGCTATAATTCAGCTGAAGTAATAACTTTGCCACATGAAGCCAAGGACAAATTTATTACCCGGGGAGAGGGCAGAGAAAAGGACATGCACTTGTATGGGCAGATAAGAGCTCATTTAATTTCATTTGAGATAGAAAGCTTGAGTGGTAGTTAGGAGGAGAGCACTGCCAGTTACCTTTAACCCTTCAATCTCAAGCTCTGAACCAACAGAGAATCAGGAGAAAGCAGGAAAGGTGACAGGAGCATCAGAAAGTAAGAAAACACAGATGAGCCCAGCCACACTACAGCAAAATCCATTGGGTTTCACTCTTTTTGGCACACAGCTGTCCCCAAAAAACTGAGAATAAGGCACTGCCAGTCCTGAATCAGTGAACACCCAGTGCTGCCATCCAGGAGTCCCAAAGAAATTCACATCAAGCTTTTTTAAAAAAAGCAGGGTGAGGGGGAAGGGAGGGAAAAACTTCATAAGGGAGACAGAAGATAAAGGGTACTTGCACCACCTGATTTAAGTGCTTCAAGAAACAAACTTGTTAAATGGGCACAGCTTAGGAGCCCCTGAGGGTCAAAGATGAGCATCCCCCATGTGCAGTTCAAACAACTGAATATGAAGCCCAAATTTTAATTTTCATTTTCATTCTGAACATTTATCTAATGGAATAACTGAGCCAGTGTCCCAAATGACCAGTTGATCTGTGTTGTCACTGCTCCCACTATTATTTTTCCTATTATCTGTGGTTTGGGTTGTGTTGTTTTTTTCTCTGTATCACACTTCCTCTTAGCCACAAGCTTAAACCACTGCCAGGGAGAGCACAAAATTTCACCATACAGTAAAATTCTTACCCTAAAATAATTTCTCAGTCTCTTAAAGACACTCACTTGGCAGCACCATTTCCCAGAAATCATTTGAAGTACTTGGTACTACACAATTTCTTTCATAAGAGGCATTTAAAAACATTTCCCAGGGCAGAGCAGAGGAAAAAATCAAGAGAATGAACAGAAGAGAACATTCTCTTCTGCAGAAGATGTAAAGATTAATACACTCTTGCCTCTTGTAGCTGAAAAAGGGGATGCAGAGCTCAAAAAAACCCACAATCAAATGAAGAAAATTCACACAGGTCTCTTTGAGGCAAAGTTAGATGAGCAAAGTTTGAGGATGAAGAAGCTAAACCACCGAGTTAGAAGGAAGAGCTCTAACTTAGCAAAGTTTTTAGAACTCTCAAGTGAGCAAAACAGCAACTGTTGCCAAAAGCAACAGTACAGGGAGGCAATCTGAAAGGGTAAACCACAAAGTGTTTGGCACCAGAAGTGAAATGATTTAAAAAAACAAAACAAAACACCAAAACCCCCCCAAAATTCCATAACATAACTCCAAAGCAATGCAACACTGTTCAGGCCACCCTCCTTCTCCAAAGCATAAGGCTCTGCTTCAGAAACAGGAATAGCACTTCTGAAACCCAGCCTGGAAAAGTGGAATACTGCTCAGAGCTGAGAACCCAGAAATACTTCACTGGGCTGGAACATCTTCTGCAAGGAAGGAAGATTTCTACACTCGTTAAATTTTGTTGTCAGAGTATCCAAAATAACAACAGTACCCAAAGCTCTCTGCTACTTTGTGCCATCTGGTGCCAACAAAGGCCAAGGAAATACTTATTCCTGCTGGAAGAATAGGTGTCCTGGCCTCAGATAATGTGGGGCAGAACAAAAATCAGACCATTTCCAAGCTAAGAGCAGCAGCTCTTCTGGATCTCTGCAGAAGGTCCTGGTCCAGGTTACATGAGCAGCCCTCACTTGGCTGGACAGTTCCTGCACTGTCACAGCAGCTCGGGTTTCAGTCTGGAGTTTGGGCTGCAACACAAGTCTCTGACTTGTGACATTTCACACACCACACTGCTTTCCTTCTGACTCCCTGTATATGACCCACACAAAGCAGAACACTCACCTCCCTCCCAAAGAGCAAAACATCCGAGTTGTGAAACCTTAAAGGCAAAGTTGCTTTAGCAGGGTAAGAGCCACACAAATACTCATAGAACAGAGTTTATTATGAGCTTGGTAACTACAGGATTACAGGGCAGGACTGAATGGCTTTGACTGCTTTGCAGCAAGTCCCAGGACACAGCTCCAGGAGCACAAACTAATTCCTCTTAGTAACAGCCTCTCATTCATTCCTTCTCCCTTTCAAATACTTGGGTCAAAGTTCAGGCACTAAGAAGATAAACCCTTTGGTTTAACATCTTCACCATTTAAACTTCCCTGTTATTTCTGAGCCTTTAATCGCATTGATAAGAGAGGAAAAGGCCCAAATAAAACTGTCTCAATGAGCAAATCCCACATCATTCTCACTGCAAAGGCAAACAGAGAAAAAGATTTGGGCTCTATCAATCTGGACTCCAGACAGACCTGAGAGCTCCAAAAAACTCCCCTTCTGCAGGAAATCATCCCTCTTGCTCTGTGCCAAACAAACAGCTGAGAGAGAACATCCTCACTGCACCAAACTTCCTCCAGCAGGCCTGATCTCAACACAACCATCCTCAAGAGCAGTTGTTTCCCTGAGAGCTGCTTTGAAGGCAATTAATAAGATTGCTGTGTGTTTGGCAAGCTCCTTGCCATGTGAAAGGAACAAAGAGGCAGCACAGAATGTGTACACACAGCTCTAATCCATACCAGCACTCCAGTGGCAGCTGGCAGGGACACCCACACGAGTCCCCACATCCTCCCCAGGCTGGCACCTGGTGCGGGGCAGGGAATGGGAGCAAAGCCTGGCACCCAACACTCAACAACGAGATCCCCTTTGCTCCCCACAGTGGGACAAGGGACAAACCAACACAGCAGTGCAGCCTGCACTTGAGCAGGACCACGTTTTGGCAGGGTTTCCATGCAGAAGACAGACTGCTACAGTCTAACTCCTACATGCCAGCTTTGGAGTTCTAGTCATTGCCAGGGCTTCTCTTGCACTGTTTGGTTCCCATCTTGGCTAACTAAGCAGCACTGAGCTCTGTGTTGATTAAGTCACAGCTCCCTAATGCCTTCCTGATCACTAGTTTTCTCTTGAATTCTATACTATTGGTTAAGATCCATTTGCTAAGGGAGGAGACTGAACACAGAATCCCTGGCATATCACAGAATCTCACAGAAAATTCCCTCAACCCTTTCATAGTGTCTCAAAGTTACAATTAATTTCATTCCCTGTCTTACACACTAGCATCAGACCTCTGCCAACAATCTGCATGCAGAAGGTGTGAACTCTTAAGCCTTTTGAGTAAAAATCAACCCTATAAAAATGAAATCAGAAGTCCTCCTGCTAGCCAGGGATGCTTCATGAGCAGCTACACAGTCAAGAGCCATAACAAGTCTCCTGAGCCTTATTTAAGAGTTTTGTACACAAGGAAATCCTTGAAAGCAATGAAGGTTTAACAGCTGGGTTGTAGAACAGAGAGCAGTGCAGTGACCAAGTGATTCACAGATGTGTCAGCATCTTTGCACACAGGAAGAGGGATGAGGCAATAAACAGCAGCAGTCATCCTCTGAGTCAATACTGGAAAGAACCTTTCTTCTTCAGCACACCCAGGTACACAGGCAAAACTGAGTGAACTCTGAACCCTCTGTGCTGAGGGAATTGGCTCCTGAAATCTGCACTATCACAGGAAAAACACCAGACCTTGGAAAGGGACATCACTCGTGGGACACAGTGACATTGTACAAGTTTGGGGAGAAATTCAGTTTGGTCACGTTGGGGGTTTCTCCACTAGACCCAGAGCAGAGCAACAAACCTCCTGAAACAGATAATCCCAGGGCACCCTCACACAAGGAGACTGCCAGAGACTGACAGGTTTCCCTCCAGCCCAAATGCTCAGTTTTTCACAAAGGCAGTTTACACACAAGGCTCTGAACAGCCAGGGAGGGACGAGGGCACAGCCAGGGACTCGCTTTAACTGGATGAGGCTAATCCCAGTATCAGAGAACTCAGGAAAACCCTGTGTTGGGCTCCATCCAGTCCACCCCCCCCAAAGAAACAATCTCTGTGCTGATGCTTTGGCTTTCTATTTACACAGCCTGGTACCAAGGAGCCATATCACTACAAGGCAGGGTTCCTGTTATTCAGGAAGGTCCTTTCTGTCCATTGAGCTCAAGTAATTTGCCATTTACCCACAGCTCCTCTAACCTGCAAGTCTGCATCCTTTGCTCACTTGATAAAGCTGATCATGTTACTTCTTCCTCTGTCAAGCACTTGCTCTTGTGAGTGTCACTCAGACACCACAAAAGATCCAAACTTCCCTACTCTCCTACTTCAATTTGATTTCTGTTAGAACTGCTTGAAACAGATTCAGGCAGAAAGCATAAAAGCTACAGGTAGGGAGCAAGCAAAGACAGGATTTCTGGCATTAACAGCCTTGTTCTTGCACTAACATAGAACACAGATCTAAACCCAGTCTCTGATCAGAGGTCTGGGCTTTCTGTCAGCATCTGACACCTGTCACAGCAGACTGAGCCACAGGAACAAGGAACTCCACCAAGACTCTGCTTTTGTTTTACTAGCCAGTCTGATGGCTGCAGGAATGCACTACATGAAGTTCTAAATGGTGTTCTGTCAAAAGAGTGAGAGTTATAAAAGGGATGTGCTTAAAAAAGTCTTACCATGAGCCAGCCAGCCCACCACTGTCTACGCCACAGTAGCTGCTATACTGAGAGGAAAGAAAAATGAACAAGAGTGCTGTTATCACAGCTCTCCCTGAGAGTTAGAACAAGGCCTTGATCAGAGTTCACAAACCCAAGGCTTACAGCCAAGGATCACAAGGAAAAGATAAACCACATCCAGAAGAAGGAATCTGCTTCAGAAGTGCTGTTGACTCAGTCATTTCAATTTCCACCTTGTTAGTATATAAAGATTTAAAAAAATCCAAACATTTATGTGGTGAGATTCTCTGCAAGAGTGGTGTTCAAGGCAGGAGGGAGGAAGGAAAGGCAAGCTGCAAATCAGAGGAAACAGGAGGGAAATGGCCACAGCGTCTGCACAGCTATCCCACGGTCTGTTTGGTGATGAAAATCATCCTGTTCAATAGAAATTACATTTCTTCTCTCAATTCAGCTTTATCTAAACAAAAATAAAAATTTCTGTACGTAAGAGCTAAATAGCACAGGTCTTAAAAAGTCCTTTAGCTATATGAGCCTCCTAAGTCACAAGTAATTCTTGATCTTTGCCTAAGACTTTAAAACAAAAGAGTTCCAGCAAAACACAGTTTAAAAGGTGACTTGAATTTGAACTAAAGCTTCCCCTTCATGTTAGAAAAAATAGAAAAGAACAATAGTACTAATCAAAAGGAAAACTGCACTTGAAAACAGCCTGACAACTCAAGATTTATAATCAGCATATCTGAAAGGATTTTATAAGAGAAATGATTGGCACCCTCAGACTTAATACAATTATTTGGTCAAAATGATGGCGAATGAGTAACAGCTCACAGGGGCTCCTGAAGACAGCTTGAATTTCCAGTTTTTGTTCATGCTTTGCTCACAGGTTTATTTACAGTCCTGAAGCAAGGAAGCAAGGAGCAAAGAACTTACCTCCTCCACAGACACGGGCAGGATAACACGGCTGGAAGGGAACACAGAGACAGGAATTAGCAAATATCCCAAAATCCCCCCATTCCTCACAGCAATGGCTGCACAGCTCTCCTCTCTTCCCCCCCAGAATTCCAGCACTCCTTAGGCCAAAGACTATTTATATAACAACCCCAAAGAGAACCAATCCATGGTAGAGCAGAATTGCAACCCTCTCCTAAAACTCTGCAATTCAACTGGTGAGCCCTGCACTGGCCTACAAACCTACACAGCATCAGCACAGTGGGGATCCCTCTCCCTCCATCCTTTCAGCAATTCCCATCTTATTCCTGCTGGGGAGTTTTCTGTGGGCCTCAGCAATTCTGCAGAGATCTGCACCAGCCACAAGGCACTGCACGATTTGCTCACATGTCCCAAAGCAGCAGGAAACAGCAGAGGAAAAGCTTTCTCAGAGTTTGCTGCAAAGGAAGGTGCTGCCACTGCTTTAAAGAGTCTCTTTTTTTTTATTGTGGTTTCCTGAATGCTTCTGAGAATCAACTGACTGGACAACACAGCAAAAAGTGCCTCAAGTCACTGATTTTTTGGAAAAGAATCAATTTAAAGCTGACAGAAATAGATGCTTGTTAAGGTCTCCTCAAAAACTGGATCTGTGTTTGACTTCTGCTTTCAGCAAGGATGATGCTGAATAAGGAACCAAAGCAAGAGACAGGAAACGGATATGGCTACCACGGGCAGAAGAATTCCCAATTCTTGGGGAATTAGTCTCAAAGAAATTAGGACACAATCAAGAAAATATGCCCTCTGTGTTAATAAACAGCTTTTGAAAAAGCAATAGTGGTGAAAATGGAATATTTTTTTACACTTTACCAAAAGAACAAACTGCAATAGGGGCAAAAGATTACAGATTATGCAAGATTACTTGTGACAGCAACACTTTATGCTGACTGCAAAGTACTGCAGAAATAACTACTGAAAACTGCAAATGAAGTTGTGTCAATTAAAAAAAAAGAATAATGCACTAATGGGACTCATTTTCACCAAACACATGGGGTTAATGAGCCCTAAGTTAGTTATTGCCAGTATCTTGTGCCTTTATGGAAAAGCAGCAGGAAACATCAGCTCAGTGGCAGTTCAAAAAGTAAATCCAATATTAGAAACTGGAACAGCACACAGACACACACACCAAAAGGAGAATCATGTCACTAAAATCTCCCACGTATCAACATCCTGAATATTGCACACAGTCCTGGTCACCTCATCTCAAAGAGGATACAGAGCAAGTGAAGGAAGTTAAAAAAAGATGATTGGAGATGGGGAAAAGTTGCTGTGTGAGAAGAAAGCAGTCAAGACTTGGCCTTTCAGCTTGGGAGAAAAAACAGCTAAAAGACTCAGGTATGGAAGAGTTGTAGAGACCATAAATGATGCAAAAAAGTGAATGGAGAAGGAACAGTGACTGTTTTACAACAGAACAATCATTAGGCAACAAATTTCAGACCAAATCACGTGTGCTTCTTTACGTCATGTCTACTGAAGACATTCCTTGCCAAACATAGGAATTAAAAGCAATTTTTAAATGGGATTTGATCAATTCATGGAAATCCACGTGCCACTTGCTGGTAGGATGCACTGAACTATAATTGTTTTACTCACTGTTACATATTGTTTCCTGAAAATATCTGCTGAAAGGCAAGAGGGAAGAGGACCAACACCAGTATGGTGCAAGGGAGGGTAAAAAACAAAAAGGAAAGAGATTTTCACAGTTCATAGGTAGACTTTGCCATTGAGCATGATGTTGGGTTAGTTAACTGGATAAAAGTTAAGAATGAAAAGAGGGGCTGGATGATAAATTAAAGTGAAAGACCAAGAAACGGGTAAGAAAATTTATTTAGAATGGAGTTAAAACATTTTTTTTCAGAAAACCTGGTATAAAACACTGCAGTAAGCAAATAAAATTCCATTTAGGAAACTGGAGGACACTAAATCTGAATTATTATCTTAGAGTTCAATGGAGAAACAGAAAGACAAACAAGATCAATGGTTTACAGTTCTCTCAGCCCAGCAAACCAAGAAAGTGAGGGTGAGAACTGCTTACAGGTAGTCAAGTGGTAAAGGAGGAGGGAAGACTCCTCAAGAGGATCTTGAGGAAAAGCTCTGCAGGAGCAGCAAAGATTCCTAACTTTAGGACAGAACTTGCTCATTTTATGAGAAATTCTATGATGTGGTTGGCCTGAAAATGGTGAGGAACATTTAAGATCCCTGTTAGATTAAAATCTGCCTCAAATGACAGCCAAGGGAAGTAGAGCTGCAGGGAAGGTCAGGGGCATTACCATCACTTCACAGGAAAGGGAACTGAGTCTCCACACTCTGATTCTCCTCAAGGTCTTCTGGGGCAGTTTAAATCAAAATAAGGACAGCAAGCAAGACTCCAGCCAGCACTTACACACCCTGACACCACAAAAATGCAAACAAATGAACGAAATCCGTGCAGCTTATCTGCAACAGGGATGGATAGAAATGCAAGATAAGTGTGAAAGTCTGACAGGACATCAAATGAAAGCATTAAAGTCATCACTGCATAACCATCAGGACAAGAAGCTGTAGAGAAGTGATGATACAGACTTGTCTGATAATAAAAAGTGACATCAGGTTTTTATTATATTGCTCTATTTCTGTATCAGCTCCTAAAATACTTACAGGGTACATAATAAAACCCATCTGATTTACTGGGGAGAGTGTGACAAGGGGTCACAGAGATGGAAGAATAATCTGCTCAGATGAGATGAAGTGACAGATCATTTAGATTTTTACCATCTATGGTAGGAAGGCAGTAATTACCTGCATGAAACCAGAACTAACATAAGTAACAGCAAAACAGTAACAGCAAAGCACTTCAAATAGCCAGCCCACACCAAAACAAATGGTTTCAATATGCCTTAAACAACTGCTTCCTGGAACATGAGATTTCATCAAAAACTGTCTCAAATAGGATGTAAATTGGGCAACTTCGATGTGCAACACCAAGAAAATTTAAATCTGGGCCAATACAGTGACACAACTCACAGTGTGCAACTGTCAGAGGTGGCTGGGAATCTCAGAAAGTAAAAAAATAAATGTTCATTTGGAAAGTCCAGCTGCAACCTTGACTGTCCTTAGAGGCACATATGTCTAACTAAGGGCAAAACAAAGGGAAGAAAAGAAACAGTACAATGGCAACACTAAAAAGGTTTAGTGACCCTTTTGAAAACACAAATAGAAGCCTGTAAAAGGAAACCAATGTAGTAATTCTGGTCTTTTAACCTTTACTCTTAACATTTACACTTCACAGCTTGTTTCTGAAACAGGCAGCGTGAAAGACCAGCAGGCATGGTGATATGGTGAGGTAAATAATGCTGAGTAAAACGACTTTTGGGAGTGACAGTCACGAAAACGAACTGCTCATGCTGTCAGAAATACGAAAATTCAAAGTACATATGTTCTCACCTTTACAGCACAGCTCACTGAAAATGAGCTTTACTGTGGTACAGGGCAAGGGATTGTGAGCAGAAGCATGAAAAAGATACACAATAACCCTGCCAAGGTGCTGTAAGAGGGAAAGAAGTGAATTCATAGGGAAATATCAACAAAACAGATGTTGTAGAAGGAGTTAATTATCGTTTCATGCACCTGAAAGTAAGCACTTAGCCCAGGTTTCTGTCTGCTACCCAGTTTAACACTAGAGAAGGTAAATGGTGTTTTTGTGTTACTGAGAGCAGCTCTGCTGCTGCTCCTGAATTGTACACTCCCATTGTCTGGATAAAAATAGCAGGGGTTTAAGGACTGGGGAAAAAAAAAAGTTAATCAAGTTTAAAGACAACTACAAGGATCAGTACAACTCTCAACATAGTTTTAATACTTAAATCCACACCATGGTCCATAATGTTGCAAAGTAATTCCTGTAAGGAGGACACAGTCATGTAGGTAAACGTGTCTAAGAGAAGACCTGAAAACCCACTTTATCACAGGGATCACAGGTATCTTTTATAAAGGGAGAAAGAAAAAATAAACCAGAAAGCCTCTTCCACCAGCTAAAAGAAATTGAAAATGATGGACTGCACTTAAGGTGGGAATGCACTTGAGTTAACCTTAAGAATTCAGAAAAGAACATGTGCAGAGCATGCACAGCTTTGAAGACACCCAGCCAAAGTGCATCGGTCCAAGAGTATATTCCACATTAGCGAGCACAAAGCTGCTGAACCCAGGACTGTGACAAGCAACGTGACTAACAGCTACACACCCTCACGGCCAGCCAGTTTTCCACCCCTTCATCCCCACCACGGGGCAGGACAACCGCAGCAGCCTCAGGGTCAGTGAAGAACTCCAAGGTGAGGCTTCCACACACAAAATTAATTTTGGAGCTACCTCATTTCTGACATTCTTGGGAGTCCCTCCTTGGAGATTACACAGCCAAAGGCGGCGGGGGACCAAAACCAAGCTTGACACTTGGCTCTGTTACAACGAGCGAGGGGCAAGACGCCTCTGCCTCCCTCAGACCTCCCACAGAAACCCCCGGGACTGAGCCTGCTCCTGGCTTGGCCCTCGGGCACCGGCAACACCCACCCCGCACAGCCGGTGCGGGGCCAGCCGCCCGCGGATGCCGTGGGGGCACCGGCGGGGCCCCGCGGAGC
>JBBMKD010000063.1:4938040-4970985 GCA_037834095.1 Argya squamiceps | reverse complement strand
CTCTGCGGCAACGGCTGCGTCACCTCCGCGCCGCGCGCGGGGCGGGGCCCGCCCGGCTCCTCCCTCAGCCCGCGCGCACCGCCCTCACGGGCTGCTGCTGCCCGTGTGGCCGATGACGTTTTAAACCTAAAACGCGTGGGGGGTTTTGTGGTTTTTGTGGGGTTTTTTGTATTTTTTAGGTTCTCTCATGAGGTGTAAACCGCGCGGTGATGTTTCAGCTTTAAGGCTGGGCTTGCCAAGAGCAGTGCCGCAGTCTTCCCAGCAGTGCCGCTGGCAGGGTCTGCTGGC
Organism: Argya squamiceps; assembly: GCA_037834095.1. Classification (NCBI taxonomy): domain Eukaryota; kingdom Metazoa; phylum Chordata; class Aves; order Passeriformes; family Leiothrichidae; genus Argya; species Argya squamiceps. The sequence continues at coordinate 4,970,697 of JBBMKD010000063.1, read as the reverse complement.
AAAGCCCTCAGGTTGCTCTGGGATCAACTCATCAACTCGTTTTAAACTATACCTCCTTTTGTAGATTCTCTCGAGAGGTGTAAACGGCACGGTTGTTACTTGTGTCAGCTCGAGAGTGGGGTTCCCAAGAAGTCTCCCTGCAGTGCTCCCAGAAGTCTGCCCCTCCTGTCACCAGCAGGTTCTCCTTAAATCACAGGGTGGTTTGGTTTGGGAGAAACCCCAAAGATCTTGCTCCATCCCCTGCCATGGGCAGGGACACCTTCCACTATTCTAGGTTGCTCCAAGCCCTGTCCAACCTGCCCTTGGACACTTCCAGGGATGGGGCAGCCACAGCTTCTTTGGGCAACCTGTGCCAGGGCCTCCCCACCCTCATAGAGAAGAATTTCTTCCCAATTCCCATCTAACCTAAATTTTCCTTCTTCAGTCTGAGCGCATAATTTTTTGTCCTATCATTACACTGCCTGATTAAGAGTACCTTTCTGGCTCCCCAGTATCTCCTTCAGGTACTGGTAGGTGCTGTGTGGTCTCCACACAACCTTCTCTTCTCCAGGCTGAACTGACCCAAATTTCTCAGCCTGTCTCAACAGGGGACATGCTCCAGTATTTTTGTCAACTTCACGGCCCCCCTCTTTTGGGAGGGTGGGGAAGGGGAATGACGAATGACCAGGGTATTAACGGAAATAGCCAGGGGATAAGTCAGTGCTACAGTCAGACAGGGCGAGTGGCTTCAGGTCATGGGCTTCACCTTGTCACTAGGTCATGATTTATGGTATTTTCAATGATTGTCATTATTGGATTGGAAAAGTAAACCACCACACATTTAGCATCACCAAGCTAAGGCGTGGATAATGGAGGTGTGCAGCTTTGCTGTTGACACCTGTGCTCCCTCCTAAGGCCACATTGTTCACTTTTCACTATTTGACAGCAGTTCATGCTGTATAGCTGAGCTCAATCTCATTCTCAACCTCTCACCTACAGGGTTTAGGGTTTTTTTCTCAGAGATTAAACTCAATTGAAGAAAAAATTAATTGGCAGTGGCTATTAGCTCCTAACCTAGAGAAGAAAGAGTCAAGGAAATATTCAACCTGGGCCCTGCCCTTTGGCAGATGCCACCCTATAAAGTATTCATGGTTCCATACTCTTGTTAGGAAGTAACCAATGCTTTTATTATTCACCCTCAGAAGGAAAACTAATGATTAACTTATTATCACTTTATTTTGAGATAGTACTGCAAGAGTGCACATCACCTTACAAACACAGAGAGAAGATGACACAGGCCTGCCCCGAGGAGTTTACAATTCCACTTCGGCAAACACTACAAAAAATTCTGTGGACAGGAAAAGGTAGACAGGAGAGGTAATGCTGGCAGGTTAAAGAGTGGGTTTTCTGAAAGAGGGGATTGCCTCCAGAATAGAAAGCAGGTGACAGAGGGTCAGGCACAAGGAAGTGACAAACAGCAGCAGAATGACAACATGGAGCACAGGACACCTGGTAAAAACAGATTGCGCAGAGACAGGCTGGCAGCACATGGAGGAAAACAAGGACCTGTGGGCTTTATAATTAACATGTATCACTGCAGATACATAACACATCATTGTTTCAGCTGTTCCAGAGAAGATAAGATTGTGAATTATAAATCAGAAGTGGCCTTTTTTTATTTATTACTAAACAAAACCCCCAAACCAGTACGTTCCCATCAGGAATCCCACTGTAATATTATTTTCCATTATGAGCACTTTGCACTTCTAAACTGGGGTGTAGGGAATACCAAAAAGTTCTGCAGATGCAGAAAAAAAATCAAAGGGGGAAAAAAAGAATAGCAAATATGTGTAGTTTAAAGATTTCATTCCTTTTACCCTACAGTATCTGCTTTAAATTTTGTAGCATATTTTCCAAATTCATCAGCCTGTCAAAAGGGAAATCTTCCACTTGAAAACATTTTAGTGATTTACGGACTTAGTTAAAATCTCATTATCCTGCAATTTTCCTTTGGAGACAGAGCATGAAGAGGCCAGGCTTTGCTGTGGGAGTTGAACATTTTCAGTTGCTGTGGGATCATTGCAGTTAAGTTGTTGTCTCAGCAAGATTTGCCCCTTTTTTTCTTCCCAGACATCTGTGTCCAGTTTCATCTCAACGATCCAGATATAGCTTTACTCAGTGACTGTCAAAGTGTAAGTGTCCTATTAAACAGAACAGCACAGATTTTCTCTGCTACTTCTGACATTGTGTCATTGCCTTAGTGCTATAAAGGCTGTGTCAACAGGGCTTAGGTTCTGACAGATTAGTGAAAGCAAAAAGCTGTCACCCTCCCTTCCCCACTCTGTGAATTCCATTTTTTTTTTTTAATACAAATGCAGATTAAATGCACGTGAAAGGCTGTAGAGCCTTGGGAGCAGTGTCTGCTGAAGGTGCAATCACTTTACACAGCAACACCTTTGACTCTGAGGTACTCACAGATCAGGTTTCTGCTTCCATACACTCATTGGGGTTGCTTCCATGCAGGTCTTTCCCATGGCCACCCTCCTTGCACTTCCCATATCAATCAGGGTAAGGAGGTACAAAGGACATAAAAAACCCCAAGTCCTACAAATTTAGGAATTATGAGAGCAGTAAAACACATTGACCTATATTTGAGCTATACAGATAAATGCATTATTGATGCTAACTGCTGTGACTCTCCTGTCTTTGGTAGCCCATTTATTTTTCCCACAAGGTCTCTCATGCACACAGGGAGTGCTCCAGGAACTGTCTTGTTCCTCAAACACCCAGATGGGAAGCAGCAATGCTGTTTTCCACTCCACATGTATAAAACTCACAATTCTATTTCCCTAAGCATCAAAGGATGAGGTGACCCCACTGCTGCTGGAGGTGCAGCCCTAAAGCTGTTATGCCACAATCAGAGTGTTTGCACATCTCGCATGCAGGTGCAGGGTTTTGATAGATAAATTTGCTCTTGAAATTAGTTTGGTTCACAACTGTCAAAATAAATTTCACCCCATTAGATCACACCGGTGTTACACTTTAGCCCAGCGTGTTTTCTCCAGCTTTGACCAATCCTTACAAGACAGAACATGCAGACAAATATCTTTCCTTGGCATAACTTTCTTATTTACAGCAACTTTAAATCTCCCTGAGTTAGTGGATGGATCAGACCATTGTTTAACCAGCCTCTTTTTCTAAAAATAATAATACTTCTGTTCCCCACTACATTCTGCAACAAAGAATACCATGGTTTGACTTTGCACAGCCCCAGAACATGATCCCATTTGACTGTTTAACCCTGAACAGCTAAAACCTCCCTCTGTACCCACCAGGACATGAGCTCTACTCCTCACAGCTGAGCAGCAGAGACATTGAGCACACACATTCACCAGTTTATCAGATGAAACCAGATTTGAAGATATCCCTCATAAAGGACAGGACGTGGGAACTACAGTAGGGAGGTAGATGGCAGAAATAAAAGTGTGTTCCTTGAAGTATGTGCAGCTAAATTAAAAGGCAGCAGCATCTCCACTAAGACTTCATTAAAATCTGCCACTCTCTATTCCACTGTTTTGCTGTGACATTTGTAACAGGCATTTAAGTGAAATAAGAGTGGAAGAAATCACATTCAATTCTGAAACTGAGGTGGAAGTAATGATGGCCTAGCACACAAAACACCTTCCAACTCTGCTTTAGGACACTGAGACTATGGATGGAGGCTCATGCACCTGACACTTAATCTGTCATTGTCACATTGAGCAGGAACAGGACTCTTCTCAAAATATTTATAAGTATTGTAATATAAAATGCATATATATGCAGAAAGCCCTCTGGCAGTCCAGGCACGCTGTACCACTGCTGGTGTATCTCTGAACGTGTACTTGAGACAAGACAGGTGACCAGGAAAATGAATCAAAACTCTGCCTTAATTATTGCTCAAAAAAAATACGGGAAGGACACTAAATCATCACCAAAAGACAAAAAAGTTCCAGAAGAGTACAGTATTGACAGCAGGCAGCAAGGCTACCTTGAAACAAACATTTAATAAAGGCAGGACATTAAAAAAAAATCAGAAATGTGTAAAAATCCTCAAGTGGAGAGTCCTGAAATGAGTGACTGAGGACAACAAGGTACCATGGAGTGTGCAGCAGCAGCGACTGGAGATGGCGCTGCCGGCCCACGGAGCGCCGGCACTGCCACCGGCCAGGGACCCGCGGGGCTCCCGGTCCCGCTGCCGCGGCTCCGGGCTCTGCAGGAAACCTGAATCCCCGCCCGGCCTGAGGCTCCGTCCCCTTCAAACCCCCGGCGAAGGAGTTAACACACCCAGCTTCCAGCTGATTTCGCACAGGAAGGTCGCAGCACGGTGTTGTTTCTTGTACTTTTCCAAGCAGACATAGACAAGTTGAATGTCTGAGCGCCCCTGCCAGGCTTTGCAGTAAAACACCACCACTCGGTCTCCATAATTTGTTTTATTTCTGCCCCAACCTTCCCGCAGCCGCCAGCTCAGCCCAGTAGAGCCGGTGCTGCTCATCCTCACCCCTGCACAGTCCTGCTCCCAGCAGCTCCTCTCAGTGCAGTGCTTAACACAGGGCTACAGAGCCTGAGCTACCGACCTCAACAAGAAGGTTAAGGGCAGAAAAGGCTGCTTTAGACAAGGACAACCTCTATAAAAATAAGCAGGTTAAAAATTCCCTTTGTATTCCCTCCCTGGTGTGAACAGGCCTGGGGCACCTTTACCCACATATTGCTCTGGCAGTCAGCTTCACCATACAATCAATGGCACCAGGTGCTCTGTCCAGACAGAGCATCAGTGTTGTAGAAGGCTCCTAGAACAGCCAAAGTGGCAGCATTTTGGTCATCACAGTAACCTGGTGTGCAGCAGCTTGGTGACCATTATCATACCAAGGTAAATAAGCTATGGCTAAAGGAAAAATGACATCACCACATCCACCCTGCCAATCTGTCCACAGGATCCAGTTACCAGACACAAAGGAGTGTTCTGCACTCTTGGTTCTTTTCACCAGCAGGTCAGCTCACTTGAACACCAAGGCATCTGAAGCCCCAGAACTCAGCTTCAAGAAGCTTCTCCACTTTACTGAACACACATTGCTGCTCCCCTCCCAGGGTCATGTCAGGGGGGAGGAAGAGGCAAAAGGCAACAAAGTCTCAAAGCACTTCATCGGTAAACATGATCCAATTCTTATCTCAGAGGCTCCAGGACTGCAGACAGTTTAAAACACGTACAGGTGAGTTTGTGAACGGGGAAGAAGAGGAATTCCAGGCCTCTCAAGGCTTGGTCTAGGACAAGCAGTCGACTATAGGCTCTTCATTTCAGTGTGGAAGGCAGATCCATTGCTCACAGTCTGTGTCATTTGCAGTAATAAAAGGTTTGGGAGCTGTCAGTGCTAGCAGCCAACATTTAGCAATACACTGAAGCTGTGCTCATACACATAGGAATAAAAACCCCTTCCCTGCCTCAGAAACAGGGATATGTGTGGAGAGACAGTAAAACCACTGGGTCCAGCTACACATCAAGCAGAAAGACCATTATGAAGCCTTGGGGAGGGAGGACAGTGCAGCTTGCATCCGAGACTGTGTCAGCCAAGTTTGGGGGAAGGAGGGGAGAAAACAGACTGCAGTGTGTTACATTTGCAAACTCAAGTTATGGTCTGTTTTCCCTCTTCCCCCATCCCTCTATTCCTTCTCTCCCCAGTTGCCTATGCAAACTCTCTGCTGCTGGAGAGTGTGATCAGGGGATAATTTAAGACACAATATCTGTGTGGCCTTTATAAAAAGGAAAAGTGTCCCGTGTTTTGGAGTAAGGAGTGGGAAGTCTCCTCTTGCCATATATCTGAGGAAATCTCAGTCTTTATGTCCAGCCCTCACTCCAGTGGTGAGCAAAGACTGGCAGAGCCAGGGGAGAAAAGTCCTGGCTTACAACCACAGGTAGAACCCATAGATGTGGTAGGAACTTGTACAGGGGAGGTTGTACATGAAGCACCAGTTTAAACAAAGGCTTCCTCAGTGGGAGTGCCATTGATTTTGAAGAAGAGTTTGGCATCTTCCATCTTCTGCTTTTTTTCTCTCTCCAGCCTGCGCCTGTAGCAGACCAGGTAGATTGGGAGGCAGAAACCCAGGAGGCTCATGGCAAGCAAGCCAACATTCACCTGCAGGAGGAAAGCAAACCAAAGTTAGGCTGGTTAGGAGAAGACAACAACCCAGTCACGCATGCAGCAGTGTCAGAGCCCAGCCCACATCACCCAGCTGTGGGCAAACCTGGAGACGCCCTGCTCCGTGTGCTGCCAACATCCTCCACTGTTTTGTGTTTACACTCCTGTGCCCAGAGCACCTTGTGTGTACAAGCCAAATGCTGCAAGAGTTTGTCACTCTGGATTATGGCTGTGGGTGTCTTGTTCCCAAAAAAACAGGCAGGGCTGTTTGAGCTGCAGGTGTTTCACACCAAGTTTGCTGATTGAAGAGCAATAGGCATGGGCACATGTAGCCTAGAGACCAGAATTCTCCCCAAGATCACACATGTCATGATTTTATTGAGCTGCCCAGACTCTCAGCAAGACACCACATCAGCCCTGCCCCTCAACAGCCTTTTGGCTTTTTGGACATTACCATCAGCAATCCAAAGTTTACTGGTAATTGGAGCTCATAGCTCTCAAGTGTTTTTCCTGAATTTTGAGGTCGGCTCACACTCACTCATTTTAACCTGACAGATTCTGATTCACCACATGAACTGTTAGTGGGAAGCATTCCCTTCCTCCCTTTCCATACACCATAAGGGTTACTGGCTTTCCTGCCCAAGGAGTCACTACTCACACAGGGAAAGGTCTCCTGGACAGCACCAAGGTAACAGCTGACTGAGGGACATGTAAAATTACAGCTGTTTTTAACCTTGATCCATGCACAGGATTTTTCTGTTCCCCCCAAGAAATGAGCCAAAAATCATCTTAACCCCCAAGCTTTCACATCAAAACTGAGAAGAACTTGCCCAGAGGGGGTCTCCTTTCAAAGGTCCTGTCAGTGCCATGAAGAGAGGCTGCTGCAGAAGGGCAAAGAGGGCACTGATCAACGACTGCAGCCCTGTCAAGCTGCCAAACTGAGTCGAGGGGTATCTGTCAACAAAGAAAGCAACAGCATTATTATGTGTCACCTTGACTGCTCACATCACCCAGGTCAGATGACATTCCCAGCCCAGTAACAACACAGACCAACGTGAGAGCACAGTCCCACACAGGCATAATGTGCACAAGTCCCTCCTGCACTGTGTAACTGCCCCTTTTTATAGGGTATTTACATATGCCCTGTGGTGTGCACAGAGCTCTCGAGAGCAGAATGGAACTGGTGCCAAGGCTGGAGCCTTCTTCTTCACATCATTCTCATCCTCAGCTCTCAAACTTTAGTAATATCAAATCCAGCATTGTTTTGTTTTGCAGCTCTGCTGTGGGCAGGTGGAAGTGCTTATACAGCTCCTGTTCCTATTGCACAGGGAGCAGTGTTGATATTTACAAGTTAAAAGCAGGGCCTCTTTATCCAGATGACAACACTCGTGGCTGTGCAATCATTTTCATCTGGTCATAACAATTTGCTCCCTTTGGAAGTGAGTGAAACCTGCACAACAGGTTAGTGTTTTCCTTTCTGGAGGACAAGTCTGATCCTATGTCAAACTAAACAACACTGTTGACTGGCAAGTGCTGGTATCAGATAATATTAATGGAAAAATAAATTTCAGGAATCATCTAACATCTTTCCATGACTGAGCAGTATTTAAAATAGGTCAGGTTAAACTAAACTTAGAAAGAAGCAAATCAAAACCTTCAAATATTCAGAAAAGTCATATTCTAAGCAGCAATACCTCAACTCCAGGAAGTTCCAGAGTTGCAATGTTCAATAGGATTAGTTTACAAGTAAGGTGATCTGTACTGCAACACACATTTATTTACCTTGCCCAAGACAAAAATATTTTAGTTCTGGCTGCCAGGGAACCAAAAGTTTATACATTTCTGAAGCAGACTCTTAGATGTGTTTTCTAGTCTGGATTCCCCAGACACTCTAAACCTTTGACAGAAAGAGTCTGTGGAGCTGTGGAGTCTCCATCCATGGAGATATTCAAAACACATCCAGCTGCACTCCTGGACAACCTGCACTAGGCTGACCTTGGTCTTGAGAAGTCCCTTCCCACCTCAAGAAATCTCCAGTTCCCTGAAAGAGAACAGCTCCTCTTTGTTCCTCTGTCCCTCAGCACCGAGGGACAGATCTGTTTTCAAGGCCACAAGCATTGCTTAATGAGGAAGAGAATATTTAGATTCAGCTATTGATAACTTGCTAAGTTGGAAACAGGATGGGTGATCCGTCCTGGGAAAGGGAGGAGGCATCACTAATGGTACCTTGAGCAATGTTTTATCAATGTCAACTTCAGAGGACAGCAGCAGAGATGTTTTCAGTCACGTTAATGTTTTACCTGGGCACATGCACACATCTGCTCATTACAAGACAAAAAAAAGCCTTGAGTTTTTACTATATAACCTGAGTGTCAATAGTTTAATCTCACGTGAGGCCCACACATAGCTGTGCCTGGCTCTGTTGCTAAACAAGGAAAGCAGCAGAATTTCAGTCCAGCTGTTGCCATGCCTAGAGGTGACTGAGGAAACAAGTTGCATCATTTTTCCCCTCTGACCATGAAGACCTCATTCCTGATCTCCCTTCTCCCCTGGACAGCCTGTCACCCCAAACCAGTTTATCTGGCCAGCCACATTTTATAGGGAACCAGAGACTTACACAGCTGCATAGAGGCCTCCCACAGCTGAGTGGATGAATCCTCTCACAATTGTGTGCAAAATGAAGGACAGAATCTGAAAAAAGAAGCAGGAAAATGTCACATCCTTGACACCCAACTCAGGTGTGCCAGACCCCAACGCCAGCCATTCCTAAAAGCTGGTTTTTTTAGGTAAGATTGGAAAACCCAGACCCAAAACCTGAAATATCAGCACGAGGGAGGAAATCTGTACTTGTCTCCTGGCACTGCTTTTCCTTACTTTGCACACACACAAAACCTCTCTCATTTGTAGGTGGCACTGCTGCAAGGACATGTCCCCAGCAACCCATGCCAGGATCACAATGATTTTCCATGGCCACCAATTTGGTTAATTTTCCACAAGTTATTGCAGACAACACACAAGCATGAGCAAACTGCAGCTGTTTGCCTACATCATCAAGGCGTGCTTAAGTATAGCATAAAATCACTAAACTCCTCTGCCAAAAATAGGTGGTGCCACAGAAATATTTTAACAGGTTTATAATCCCACAGGTACCACTGGGCACAGCATTTGACGCAGGCACAGACTGCTGCACACATCACTGTGTGCTATGCTTCTTGCAACAAGTTTTTCCAACCTTCAGCAGCTTAAATCAAGCCCAGTTTAAATGTACAGGCACTGCTGAGAGGATCTTGGTAAGCAAAAATTTGCTGTCACACAGGCCAGCAAATTCTGAATCGACTGGCATTTTAACTACAGCTGCTTGTTGAGGTTTTCCCAAGAGATCTAAACTGGACAGTGTTATTTGTTTCAGCTCTAAAAGTGGGGCTTCCAAAGCAGGATGGAAGTTCCCCAGTCCCAGCCCTCCTGCCACCACCAGCAGGTTTTCCTGGCACTCTCCTGTCATTCTGCCAGCCCCCCACACCTACTCACCTGCAAGGGGAGGTTAGGAATGAGACAGGTGATCCCAAATCCAACCAGCAGGAAGTTGGTGAACACAAAGGCATTGGTGGCGTTGGTGATTTTCTGGATCTGGCGGTCACGTTTTTTCTTTTTCTTGTCACCTCTGGAAGGGACAGCAAAACCTGTGTTACAAACACACTTCCAGCAGCTGCTGGAACTCACAGCAAGATTCTCCACACATCACATCAACTCTATCTACACCAGTTTGGCTACAGATCTGCCTGTGGAGGTGCTGGGATCTCCACCAGTGGAAGCTGAGGAACATCAGGGTAATTATTTCAGTGCTGTTACTCTTCCTCTTAGGCTAGGAGGGAAGTCTGAGCCTCTCTTGCTACAACTCAAATTTGCTCTTCTTGACTGATCTTAGTGGACATGGAAGATAGTCTGCTCCTTTCCTCTGCAATAATCAAGTCTTCCTTCAGGCTTTCTTTTCTAGACTGAAGAGCCAAAATTCTTTCCAGTCCTTCATCCCACAGCACACAAGGCAAGGCAGAGGGGGCCTGCATGTCCCGTGTGGCACACACTACGCACTGCTCAGCGTTGCTCTCCTCATTCTCCTCTGAGCCATCATCACACTCTTTCATTTTCCAGTCCATGATGCACCCGATCACAGGCGCTGTCAGCAGGCACAGCAGCTGCAGGACCCCAAAAATGGAAGTGTAGAGAGCCACTGCAGGGAAAAAAAAAAATTGAAAATAGTTTTCAGTCCAAGCGATAGAAAAAAATATGACAAAAACCTTAATGATCACCTCTCTTATTAAAAACCCAGCCATTCATCAACCTTCCAGACACCAGAATGGACATACTGGGCACACTTCTGCAGCCATTCTGATCCTGCACTGGAATTCTCTGGGCAGCAGCAGGTAGGGCTCCAAAAATGGGGACAGGGCACCCACTTAGTGCCAGTGAGGTTTATTCTGGGCAGGACTGGCAAGAAAAGCTTTTATAAGCTTTGTGTGCTGCACAGCCAGACCTGCTTTAGTCATCTCCTCTCCTGCCTTTGCTGGGAGCTGCAGCTACAGCTTCTCCAGCTGGGATGCTCCAGTGAGGACAATCAGGCTGGGAAGGTGAGGACTAACCCAGTTTGTGCTGAATAGACAAGTTTGGAAGAAAGGGGACAGGAAACTAACATCAAAAAAAAATCACAGCATTTATGGAGCAATTGTTAGAAAGGTCAGAGTGATGAAAATTCCGTGCTAACGATGAGAGAAGTGTCTCCATGACTTGCTAAGGGAAAGCTGATGCCAGCAGACTCAGAAGAAATTGTCTCCTCCTGTTACTGAGCAGTTCCCCCACCCTGCAAAGCTTTTTTCCACTTCCTCTCGGCAGCCCACGTGATGACTGAGGCACCACGCAGAAGGGCTGGTGAGTCATGGTGTGCCACAGCTCCAAAATAAGGATGTACTTCTGAAACTGCCCCTCTCAGCACAGAGCACAACTTAGAGCCCAGTAAGCAGAACAGCTCAAATTTTAATTTGTCCCTCCCGTTTTTAAGTCTAGCCAAAGCAGTACAGCCAGGATTTCCACCAAAATCCACTTGGTAATGGAGAGAAAGTTTCCAACAAGCCTCTCTCTCTCCTAGGCAGTTGCAGCAAAGCCCAGCAGGACTCTGTTGTGCCCAAGCATGGCACCTGGTGATCTTTTCCTGGCTCCAGCTGCTGGCAAAGGAGCTGAGAGGAACTTCCAATCTCCAAACTCACATTCATGGCTCTGTTCCTCCCACAAAGGCAAGCTCTGAGGTGACCCCACATTCCCTCTCATTATAGCAACTGCTGCAGCCAAGAGAAACAGGTGGCATCCCTCTCTGTGAACACTGCAGGAGCTGATTTACTGGTGTCTGGTTATTTTTTAATAGAGGGTAAGAAGCAAGCCACGCTGTCATGTTTTGCCTCTTTATGCTACCCTGAACAGTTAATCTTGGGCTCTAAACAGCAAGGGCAGAGGCCAGCTTGAATCAGGGAGTGAAATTTATGGGGTCAGCAAGAGAAGGGGAGGAAAGGCAGTAGCTGCTATAAAACAGGCCCCCCTCAGCTTATCTGTCATCTTAAAAATCATTTTTCCTGAGGAGAAAAAGCAAGAATACCCAGCAAAGGAAGCACACAGGGGCACAAGCCTTTACATTCCCTGCTCTAGATGCTTTTCCCTCAAAACTACTCTGAACACAAACATTACACAGCTGAGTTTTCCAGCCCTGATTCTCCCCAAGGTCTCTCAGTATCACCACACTTGAGAACAAGGTGACAATTTTTGAAAGATACAGACAAATTTCAGGTTCTAGGCATAACAGGTCTACTCTCCCCTGCCTTCCTACAACACAATTATACACTCCTTTACAGAATGAACCCTTAAGCTTCTTCCTCATCTTTTGAGGGGTAGCAGCAGATAAGTAGCCACAAGCTGAGTGCTCTCTCCACCTTTTGCTTTCCTGACAGGTTTAAGTCACCACAACCTGAACAGAACTTTCAAGGATGTTGTGCCTCACTGCAATCAAAGACTTCACTACTTATCTGCTTGATTTTCCCCACATCCTTCCCTCCTGGAAGGGAATATTTAACTTTTCTTTGACAACAACACTTGCAGGGTTTGACTCAGCTCTTCTCTTCCTTCCCTCAGTGCTCCCAAGGGGCAGCTGCAGGTGGAGGGAGCTCTCTGAGCAAATCCCACCCGAGAGAACAAACGCAGGAAGAACGAGGAATGTGAGGGAGCAGCATCCCATCCTCTCCTGATGCACACACAGATTACATTTCTAGAGAGCTGCACGTGCCTTGGAACTGCTCTTGCAGCAGAGCCTGACACTGCTGAGACCAGACAATAACACTGTTTTGCTGATGCCATGGAAACACCAAGACAGCGACTGCACTGCAATGAGCCCAGGCTACATTCAGGGGGAGGAAGGGAAAAAAATAAGAAGAAATCTTAAAGGTGGCACAGAAAAATTGCAGTATGCTCAAGGGGCACAATCCCTGTTTCAGCAAGGAGCTTGATCTAAGCAGAATTGGCAGCTTATATAGTTAATATTAATTCTGAAATTCCAAGGAGGGGAGGAGAGGGAAAGAAATGAAAATTAAATTAGTACAGTAAGCCAGGGTAAAAATAGTAATAATTTTAAATAAGCAGTGTCAAGTGTTATAAAGTAAGCAGTGTTGGGAAAGGTAGGCAGTGTGAAGTTTGTCCTTTTTTGCTATTTAATGTCTAAGCTGATTCCTGAGCCAGGAGATAAAGAGGTAAATGCTGCAGGCTTGTCAGAGGCTCAAGAAACAAAGCAATTCAGGGAATGCCAGGGCACTTGGAGTTTCCTTCCCTCCCCCAGAGCTCACTCCTGTTTTCAGAGGAGTGCCTCTTGATTTATCAGCTTCATGCAATCCAGATTTAACAAGTTCAAACTGGATCTTACTACAAAGGACAAAAACAAAACCAAAAAAAAAAAGCTAAGTCCTGTTTTGCAATCCTGGGTATTCTCGACAGTAAACTAATGTACTCTTTCCTGTTTGCTCCATGAAATTAATCAGAACTATAAATGCAGGGAGTCCAGCACCGGGAGCAGCCCTGAGCCTCCTCAGCACCCACCAAACTGCACAAAAATCCAGCTCTGACTTCCCTTCTCCCACCCCCAGGAGCTGGGCTGAGGCACCGAGTCCAACCATTACTCATGAGAGTCAGCTGCTCTGCATTCTCTGCTTGCTTGGGATAAGTTAAGCAAATACCTGGTGAAATAGGTTTTCCAGTTAAAATAAAAATTATCAGAGTCCACCCCCAGAGGTTACATGCGACAGCTTATGTGGGGAAATAACAGGGGGTAGTATTTGACACACTCAGGGCTAAAATTAGCTTGACATTCAAGAATCTACCTCGGTGCCCCTCTGTGCTGGGCTGGTTCCAGCCCTCCCCTGGACCCTCCAGCAGCTGTCAGTGCACTTGGACACCATCAGGGATTGCCCTACACAGAGTATCTGCTGAGTAATGAGCTGCTCTGCCTTCACTGACCAACTCTGGGTCAGCTCCCACCCCAGGGAAGCAGGTAAAAGCCTCCAGAGGTTCCCCTACCTTGATTTTCATCTCCAGACAGAAACTCAAGGATGGTGTTCATGGCTCCCATGTAGAAGATGAGCCTCAGCTGAGTGACACACATGGTGATAAGGCTGAGCAGCAGGATGGGACTGAAGACACTCTTCATGAAGGAGGGAGTAGCTGCAGAAGGAATAACAGAGTCTCTGAAGAAGGCAGTACACATTTACAAACATTTACAGTTTTGCCTCTGGCCTAAGGTCCTCTCCTGGCCAGAAGTGCCAGTGGCAGCTCCAAGGGGTTCACCTGGTGCCTTACAAACCCCCACAATCAACAGCAGCAGCTGCCTGGAGTTTGGCTAGGGGCAGGGAAGCAGGAAAGAAGGCTCCCCTGATTTGGTGGAGTAGGACAAAAATAAGCCTCAAACCATTTGCTTTCACCATCAAGGCCAGGTTGGACAGGGCTTTGAGCAAAGTGTTCTGGTGGAAGGGGTGGAATGAAATAATCTTTAAGGTCCCTTCCAAGTCAAACCACTCTGTGATGCCTCTGAGTAAAGAAGGCTTGGTCATGATGGCAACAACCCACCTAAGAGCCAGCAGTGACCACGTACCCTGTCCCTCTGCAGCCACACCAGCTCCTACGTGTTGTCCCCACCACTGGCCACACCATTTGTACTCAGGGAAGGACACAAGGACAGGATTCCTTATATAACTCATGTTCCACAGCCCTGGTGGCTGGCACGAGGCCCTGGCAGCACCTGGAGCACGTATTGCTCCCTTCCAAACAGATCTGGAGCAGTGCAGGGAGCTGTGCCAGCAGCCTGGGGGCACCCACAGAACCACACCTGCAGTGTCAGGCTGGCACTTCACTTCCAGGTCCACTGTAGACAGACAGAGCTTGTTGTTCTCCTGCAGAGCTGCTGGCTCCTTGGGGCCCTTCATGGAGCTCCCCACGCTGAGCCGGCGCCCCACGGTCGTCACTTGCTTGTAGAACTGCTTCCCAGTGATTTTGTGGTCAAACCCCAGCCAGCTGAACTTTATTTTCACCCTGTTGGGCAGCAAAGAGCGTGAGAGCTGCAACACAGGGTGAGGAGTCAGAGGCAGCAGTGTTTGCAGGAGTCAGAAAGGCTGTTTGTGGATTTAAGGCACTGGTTTCCATTACAGACCCACAAATGGTTTCAATCCAGAGCACACTGAGATACTCTCCCTGGGCCAACTTGGCATAAATCAATATAAAAATACTTCTGACCAGGAACAGATTGTTTTTCCTTCCTAATTCCCACAGTTTGGGAAGTTCCACTTTCCACAGGTATTCATTCACATGCTAGTGACAGGCAGAAATCCTCAGCCTAAGAGGTGGCAGCAATAAACAACATGCAAGGGGTTCCCTGTCTACTCCTCTAAATTCCTTGTGCCAGCTCTTCCTAGAGGATTAGGAATGGGATTAGCCCTGCAGACTTACGAGTAGTCCATGTCTTCTGGTCCTGGGAAAGGCTCCAGGGGCCAGTTGAAGAAGCAGTTGAGGAAAACGAGTCCTGCACAACTTGCCCAGACAAGCAGAATCAGGATGAAGGAGACCCCAAAGTCATATATAACCTGGGAATCACAAGGGAATATGGTTTTGGCTACAGGAGCAGAAAGATGCTTCAATGTTCTTGCAATGAAGCCTGAGAGAAACAGGGAAAGAGCATCATGATCCATTTAAAATGGGTTAAACTCAAGTGGGAACAAAAAACAATTTTGTGACAAGGGACCCTGTTGGAAAACTGGCAGGAATTTCCCTGCACACCTGAGACTGCAATGAAACATCCCTGGTACAGAACCAGGTGATCTATCCAGGCAGTCCAGGTGACCATCTCTTGTCCCTTCACTGCCATTTGCCTGCAATAAATAGTGTTCAAACCCAGCCACTGGTAACAATCACACATAAAATATACTTATGTGTATTTAAAAAAAAATTATATATATATACACAACTTAGAGGTTAACAATGCAACATTTTCTAAGAAAAAAAATCTTTAGTTTTTCACTTCTACAATTTTCTATCTGCTGCATTCTTGAGGTGGTCACTTGGGAAGTCTCTAATACAGACAGGAACCGAATCTTGCAAATGCACATCCCTAAAAAAGTGCTTCAGCAAATAGTCCCTCTTTCTTGCCACATTATTGCTAAATGAGGCAAGACACCAGCACAATACCAGCAGTCACAAGCCTTGATCACACAGCCTCACCTTGATTCCTGGAAAAGTCACAGCAGAGGAAGCATAGGAGCCAATCATCAGAGCAATGAACGTGGAACGAAGGTCACCAAACATGTTGGGCAGCTGGGGAGAGAGAGACAAAAAGCAGTTGAAACAGGTTGCTGCCAAGGGAACGAGGCTTTCTCGAGAAGATATTGGCATTTAGGATTAATTCTCCTGGATACCAGAATGTGAAGCAGCCAGTTTTATTTAGGCATGACTTAGCTCTTCAAGATATTACTCTGCAGGTTGCACTGGTGTCTCCAGAGACAGGGAATGTCTGCATTCCAAGATTTATGTGCTTACTGATGCTGCTTCTTTCCAGACTGACAGCATATTTTGCATCATTCAACTTCAGCACAGGAGCATTTGCTCCAGCTCTTGTGCTTTCTTTAAGAGTTCCTTACCCCAAACCTGCAGCCACCACTTTTCCTCTCCCACAAACATGTGCCAAATTTCCCTATTTATCACCTTTTTGTCCAGGGTTGTTAGACACAGGATACAGTCTTTAACACACCCTGCAACACCTTGAACTGCCAGCTTTGTTTATGCACCTTGGGTCAGCACCCAAATCCTTTGCAGCAGACCAGAAAGTTCCTGTTATAACAAGAAGGAACAGAGACAAGCACAAACGGTGCTGCTGTTAGCATTTCCATTTCTAGCCATCTCCAGGGCTCCTTCTGTGGCAGCAGACTCTCTGTGCTGATCATTTCTGCATCACTGGGATGGCTCAGATGCCTCAGCACACTATCCCAGAGCTAGGTGCAGGGAAGGACTCACAAACAACAGATATCCAAGGATTCACTGCTCAGCACAGCTACTGAGCCCTGCACCTGACATTGCTACCCCTGCCACCCACCCCACTTCAGTGCCTGGGCTCCCACCAGGTGTGCTGGCACTGCTGAGAGCAGACCAGGCTGGTTCTGCAAGGATCTGTTGGGAAAGCAAAGCTCTCAGTAAGGACAGACAGCAGCAACCACTTCTGCCACCTGAACAGCAAGATCACTCCCAGGATGGCTCACCAGCCCCTGCTTCCACCCAAAAGCCAGAGCAGAAACAGCTGGGAGATCTTCCTACTCTCCTGGGAAAGGAAAAACTCTGTTTTTCTGAACAACCAGAAGTGAACAAGTTTCCATCACTCACTAATGCCAGCCTGGAAACTGGAAATTACAGGGAGAAGCACTGAAAGTGTCAGGCTATGGAGAGCTGGGCTGATACCTACTGAAGCTGGTCACTGGGCAGAGATTCTGCTGCAGGCTGGCTGATTTCCCTCCCACCTCTTTTTTTTTTTGGGTCACTTATTCCCCAAATCCACTTGAGCATCACTACCACGTCAGCCTCAGAGGGCCTCAAAGCAGGACACTGCAGATGCCTTATAGGACTGGAAGCACAAGCAGCCCTTCCTCTGTGCAAAGAGGTTGCTGAACAAAAATGATTCCGAGAATATCACAGCCAGCAAATGCTGCCATCACACTCCCCTTTGCACAGGGCTGAAAAACAAATCCATCTTTCCCAGGAGCAGCATATAAGGCAAGCAAATCTGGCTCGTGTCACGGCGTGTTTACAAGGCAAGTATTCCTGTGCAAGGAGCACTCCGGGACCCATCTGGCTGTTTATCATCCCCTCACTGCAGAGCTTCCTATGCACTGCAGCCTCCAGGTCCTCAGACAACCCCGGGGCTTGGGGAGCAGCAGCGAGGATGTGCTGAGCCTGATGCTGCCCGTGAACCCCAGAGGAGGAGGAGGAGGAGGAGGAGGGGGCGGGAGAGGCTGCGCGGCTCTGCGGAGCATCCCCACACCCATCGCCGCCGATCCCCGCATGCGGGAGAGCTGCCAGCAGGCTGCTCCCGGGAGCTGCAGACAGGAAACGGCTCAAGGATCCAAAGGTCTGTTACCAGGCGCTGGAAAAATAAAAAAATCTCCTCTTGGAAGCGCTTGGCCTGAATTTACACCCTCTCCCAGAAAGCTGCATCTGCCCAGTGGAATATCTGAGGGTTGCAAAACGGGCTGGTGGCTGTCACCAGGATGAGGATTTGGTTCCTCACAAACACTCCAAATCTTAAAATGATGTCCAGAAATTACAACAAAACTGCTGCTCCTGCTGGGGGAGCTCAGGGCAGGGCAAGAGCTGCACAAACACAGCTGCTTCTTGGCTCGGGCTGGTTTTCCCCAGAGATCCAGAGTCCACAAAAAGCCTTTTTCATACAGTAGGCAAGGAATTTCCAGGTGTATCCTCCTGCTCTGAGGGCTACTGGAGACACACAACAGGCAGCCACAAGCAGGAAAACCCAAGGCTGCTTCTGCCTTGATTGGGACAGAAGTCCTAGAAAGGCTGAAGATTTCCTGAAATCCAATTTGGGACCAAGCAAGCAGCTAGATTTAAATCACTTCTGCCCAATTTTTTTATGTCTTATCCAGCCCAATCAAAGCAGAAACTGCAAACACTGAGCACTTGGAAGGAAGAGAAGGGCAGAGGGGAGATGAAGGGGGAAAAGTCCCTTCAAGAGCAGAAAACCTCTCAGACTCAGTGCCAGCACTGGCAGTGCCTGTGCAGGTCTCATGTAAAGACCAGCTACAAAAATAACATGCAATATTTACCAAGTCATTTTTCATACTGTCTTTATAGTAGCAAGCATTGGAAAAAATGAACCAGAGAGGAGGAGGAGAAAAAAAGAAAACAAACTCCCAACAAAAAACACAAGCCACAGAGCAAGTAAGCCTTGTTTTTCTGCCACCAAAAAGGATCTAATCCTCATTCTGATCTCATCCCTGCAGGCCAGAAGTGACTCCTCCACTAACTTCTGCCCATTCTGGTATGACAGCTCCAATTCTGCAAGACCTATGACGACAGAAACTCTTAAGCCTCTTGTTTAAAGGTCACTAATACTCATTGTACTGTTAGCTTTATGCCCTGTCACAGAGACACTCAGTGAATGTTGCCACACGTAACTGTTTTTTACTGGAGTCCTTTATTGCAGGTCTGTAATCCTAAACTGATAAATCATTTCCTCTTGCAGATTTTTTTTCTTGTCTGCCCTACAGTGAGTTTATAATAATTTATATTGTTTTCCAGCTTTTCCCTGGAGACATTCCATATACAGAAGATGGCACAACACTGCTACCAAACCCTGTTTCCTTCTTCTTGCAAGGACTGTTTAAAAGAACAGTAGAAAAAAATCAAGGCATTGAGAACTAGATACTGAAAAATGGTATTTTTGTTCAATTAAACTTTGTTTTCCCTATTGGGGGTGTATTTGGAAGTTACACAGACACTAAAAATATGTTCTGCCTCAAACTGCCCCCTTTGCCCAAAGCATATGGAAACTCCTGTTCCCATTCTCCAGCAAACAAAAGCTCGCAGAGCCCAAAATCTTCCTAATATTTCCAAGCAAAGAAGATTCCCTACACAGAGATTCCCCCCCTCTCTGATTAAAGGGGGCTGTTTGCAGCAGAAAATCAGAGCAAAGCAGCTGTAATTCTTTGAAAGGAAAACAGGACAGAGAACAATCTATAAAAGGCTCTTTGTGGTAATTTATCACACATGTTTATTTCTTTGCATGAAATAGCTTCGGAGCAGAACCAGCGCCAGATTCCTGTGTTGCTGTCAGAGCCACCAGCACAGATCTGTTTCCATTTCCAATCTTCACTTATATTGGCCAAGACCAAGTCACGAGGCAGAAATCTCCCCCTCTGCATTTTAACAACAGGCACAGCCTGACCTTGTTCCCAGAACTGGGAAGCGTTTTCTGGCTGCCCCCTCCTCCCCAAGCCACAGCCCAGGCACCCAGGAACAGCAGCTTGTTTTGGCTCCACAGCTTGCCATGTGCTTTCATGATACCCTGGGGACTTGTTGCTGAAAAAGGGCTTTAAATTCAAGAGGCAAAGCTTTGTGGAGCACTGTCCCAGGCTCTAATCCTCAGAGATCCCACTTATCCCTGTCTGAGGGTCCCTGCCACCAGATCACACCATGTCCCCAGAGCTTGGATCACCTGCAGCCCCACAAGCTGGGCTCCAGGGACACCCTGCCATGAAGCGGCAACCAAAACCTTCCTGGGGTGGCCAAGCACCATTGCACCAGTGGGTCTGACCCATTTCCTGGAGCATTTCAGGTCACCAGCAGCTGGCAGGAACAGGGAGTCACCTTGCTGTGACTTGTGTGTGCCTGTGACAGCCAGCCCGAGCTCCCCGGGCACTAGGACGGGCAGGGCTCATCTCCCCGGTGTTGAACACCCTTACAAAGGTTTTCTGAGTGTCCCCTTGCAGCGTTCAGCCCCTCCCCTCCTGGCTACAAGGCAGAGCACAGCATGTTCAGACCAGGTCTGCCCACCAGCTTGTCCCCATGTCCCTCCCTCGATGTCTCCAGGGGCCACTGCTGGAAGGAATCCACAAAATATCACCCAGGACAGCAGAAGATGGCTCTTGACACACCAAGTGCAGCTTGCAGGCAGAATGATCAAGCTGTAAGCTGCCAACAACCAAAATACAGCTGGCTCTAACAGGCAGCAGCACAGCTATGCCGTGGTGCAGGTGAAGAAGTGCTTCCCTCCCACTTTAGGCTATTTTTAATCACATTCACATGCCTCAGGTACCAAAATGCCTCTGTGCAGCTGCACAAGCAGCTACACCTGCCTGTGGATTGGAGAAGTCAGGCCTGAAGCCATCCCAGCTCCTTGCAGAACACGCTGAGGGGATGGGCTCCACCTGAGGCATCTGTGTCACCTCACACCATCACTGCCTCCCTCAGACCTCCTCAAGGCTTGGATCTCCTCTTGGAAGATCTGACCTTTTTCCTGCTGCTGCTGCTCTTCCTTGGCACTGCAGAACTGGCTCACTAATGAGGGCACTAATAAGTGGCTTTGCTTACTTCTGCTGCTAAAAGCCACAGCACAGCACACCCAATCTATTCCTGCCCTATCCTGCCCTCACTCCTATCATCACCAGTGGTTCTAAAATAATCTGTGACCCCTTAATAATCACCCAGAGAGACAATAATCAATGCTGGCAGCAGCAGGATTGGAATCCTCTCCTCTCCCACAGCACTACTGATGGGCTCCTCTCTTCCTTGCTTTTATTTGAAGCAGGATGATATTTGCCCCACAGCTCCGTGGGGCCACAGCCAAGGCTTCCTGTGAAGAACACCACATATGAAGGAGAGAGCAACATCTACACAGAGTTCTGAAAGCTTTCAGTATATGAAAGCAGCAGCACCACGGTACAGAGTGATCTCTAAAGTCAGCCTCTGCCAAATTTAGGTCTCAGGACTTCAGCCAGTGTCTAAGCCCTGTTAAATTAGAGGTAACTTTAACAGGAAGTTTTACTTCAACAGCAAGTTCACCACAGTGCAGTTCAAATCTGAAAGTTTTCAACTACAGCTCATGGAGAAAAAAATAAATAAATAAAGCCAGTGCTTCCCAGGCTTGTTTTCTGGGCGACTTTCCACCCAGCCCTGCTTGAGCCACACTGACAACAATCAGGGTAATGAGGCAGAAAATAAAGCAGTTATTTGGACAATGATACTGCTCCTGCCTCCAGGCAGAAAGAACCCCAAAACGCAGAGATCCAGCTGACAGCTGTTGACCAAAGCTTTCCATACAATCCTGAGCACATCCAAGTGGGCTGTGCACACCCAACAACAGCATTTCTAAGGAAGCCTGTGAGGGACTCTCAGCCTTCTGAAAAGCAAAACCTTTTGTGGTCAAGAAGAACCACGTTCCTGGGGCAAGAGGCAAACTGAGCTTGCAGAAAGCTGGTCATACCCAGCTGCAAGGGCTTGTGCCCTGCTGATTCTTCCTGCACTATGTCAGTGCTAAATCCAGTGCAAACACACGTCCAGCCTGTGCCAAGCAGCTGAGCACTGCATGTACAGGCACATTATGAGTCCTAGACAAAAACACTTCCTTTTTTCCCCCCACCTTCACCTGAGATACAAAGGGCAGGTGAAAAAAAAAAAAAGGATTGGGGAAAACAAGCTTTAGAATAACAACCAAGGACTCGTTCCCAAGGGTGACTGACCCTTTGTACCAAACACAAACACGTGCTATTCAAGCCATAGGCAGAAGATCCACTGTGTTCTTGCCTGCCAGCCCAGCTCACAGGCACAGTGAAGGATAAAACAGTCAGGTAGTAACTCTTCACTTACCGTGAGCGATGTGAAGGTCATGCACATCCCACCAAAGCCATTCAGAGCCAGGGCAATGAATATCAGCACAGACAGAGCTGCAACAATAAAAAAAACCTGCCCTCAGCTCCCACCAGGGTGCAGAGGGAAAGGAGACAGAGCCCTGAGGGCTTTGGTCCTGACATGTGAAAACCTCAGTGGATCAACACCCCCAGGACATGTCACACTGTTCCTGACCCAGCAGCCACCTCCCCAGACACACAGACTGGGAGGGACAGGGCTCTCCTCCAAGACACAGCTCAGGATGGAGTGGAAGGGTTCCTTTTCTCTAATGATCAGACTTGCTGATCCAGCTTGTCTGATGGGTCTCAAAAGGAAGATTTACTTGAACAAACAATCCAAAGTGTCGTCTCACTTTCTGCTCTTGAGGAGCAAGCTCCATTTACCTCTGGCAAAAAAAGCCAATTACACATTGTGAGCTATTACCCATTTCCCAACCTTGGAAAAGCCATGAACTCGTTTGGAATTGCTCCTTTACAGGACCTGGCCCTGCCCAAACACAAAACTAAGAGACCTGGGCATCTCAGACGTTTGGCCCTTGCTACACTCCCCACTTGGTGTTGTGAAACACCAGCCCTTCCCAGAGCCACTTGGCTCCCTCAGGCTGGCAGATTGCTTGGCTTCTGTCCCCAGCAAGACCCCAGTACAGCACTGAAGGGGAGGGTGACAGTTTGAACTTTGTTTCCCCAAAAAGCCCGAACCACAGCCCTGCAATGCCCCCAGCTCAGCAGAAAGATGCCAACTTACAGTCAGGGTTGCTGGCGCCGTACGCGATCAGCACGCAGGACACGGCAAAGCAGGCACTGAAAGGGAACCAGAGCCATGAGTGTCTCACCAACAGCCTTACCCACACCAAATGACAGCTGCTTCCACCTCCTCAGCAGGGCAATTGCTGGAAGAGAGAGGGAAGCTGGCAATCTGGAAAGAGAAATCCAGGGAAATACCCAAATATTAGTGGTAAACGAGTATTGCAGGCAAGCCTTGCACAAGGGCTGGGACAGGAACCTTTCCTCCCAGCACTGACGCAGCTCTGTCTGGACCCAAATTCCCACTGGTTTTCCAGCACAGAGTTTTTCCAGCCCTCACCTCAGGGTGACCAAAGGCAGCAGCAGCCTTTGTCCTGAGCCCCAGCACTCAATTCCTCTTTGGTAGGGTCTGACTCAGAGACTTGTCCTGTTTTTCCCACACTGCCCACAGGCCAGTTTGGTTTCTAATCGAGTTCGCTGCATTAAAATTGTGACAGTTAAAACAGTGCTGGGGTCCACTGATCCCAAAAGTCACTAAACCCTAATCCATGAGTCACTAATCCATGACAGAAGCAGTTGACAACCTCGTTTGGGGCAGAAAGCAACACACACCACATGGAAGAGAAGGGCCCTGGGAAAGGCAACAGGACATGTTTATCCCTGAGTTAACTCCCCAGCCTGCAAACAATGATGTAACATCTTGGTTTGGTGCCTCTCAGGCCATAGCTCCCAGCCCAAGGAGAAAGCTACCCTCCCTGTCTCACAAATGACTCCACTCTTCCTCCAGGCTCCATCTGGACAGGGATCACAGAGCAGCTCTGCAGAGCTGCAGTGTGGACACGGAGTTCCAGGCCCTTCCCTTATGGAGCAATTCACTGTGCTGGCTGAAATCACCCCAGAGCTGCTCTGCTGTCCTGTGCAGCTCCCAGCCCCATGCCCTCAGACTCTCCCCAAGGCTGCAGGGAGGCCAGGGCAGCAGGCAGGGTGGGAAGGGGGCCCTGCACACCCACCTGCCCAGCAGGCGCAGCTTGCGGGGGCCGTACTTGTCCATGACAATCCCCAAGGGCAGCGTGATGGCACTGAGCAGGAAGGAGCCAATGGTGAAGGCCAAGTTCAGCATCTCGTCCTGGGCGTTGCAGGAAGGCCATTTGTGCTCTGAATCTGTGCTGTTCTCCAGCTCAGAGCTGTTGGTGGTGGTCTCTGCATGGGGGGAGAGAGGACAGTGTGTCAGGGTGAGGCTCTAAGCAGGATGGAGGGAAGGGAAAAGCCCAGCTGGGCATACGCCCTCCACAGTCCAGTTTTTATTCTAATCAGTGAGAAATGGAGAAGCAGAGCAGCAGAAGGATGAGGGAAAATGATGAGCTCTGCTTTGAGCAGGAAAAAGCACCCAGGAGACAGGTATCCCATGCAGCAGCAAGGTAAAAACCTAAGGATGGAGATTCATTCATTTATTAAAACAACTATTCAGCAAGGTCCTGGCAATTACAGGAGACTAAACCCAGCCAAACCCAAAGGGATACAAAAATAAGGTCCTCCTAATCTACAGCTGTCATGTTCTCAGAGATCCTTTCCCTAACAAAACTAACGACAGCTACAGCCAAATCAGTTATTTTGGTTCCAGACACCAGGCTGACAAGGCCTGGCACTGAGCACAGCCTGCTCAAATGAAAAGCTTCCTACCCTCACTGCAGGCATCAGGATGAAGAATGGCTTTGCAGTAGCCACCCTGCTTTGACTGCCCTGGCTCTAAAAAATCCTTCCTGGATTTAACTATCCTGTTTCCCAGGGGGGCTGGCAGCTCACCTGCCTTCTCTGTTTATTTCAAGGATTGATTAATCTTTAACTCCTGCCCCATAATTAGCATTTTCTGTTCTTTCAGAATGGGTTTAGGTCACACAGATCAATTATATCCCCAGCTTTCTGGTCTTGCCCTTACATGAGGAACTCTGCATGCAAACTCCCACGCTGAACAGAGCCCACGTTGTGTAACCAAGACAGAAACAGGCCAGTTCAGAACAAAAAAAAATGAAAGAAGTTCCCTTTTACTGCCTCATGTCAACTCTCCTGTTACATGCCTATCCCAAGGCTGCTCACAACTCCTCGAGTGAGTTGTGTGCCTTCAGACTTCCAATAAATCACAGCTCCAGTGCACTCCTGCTCTCCTCCTCCCAACACTCATCTGGAGCCTTTGCTGCTATGACAAAGCACTTGCTCTCTTGCTGCTGCAAGCCAGTGATATAAAACACTCTCCTTCATATTTAATAATTGATCTGACGAAGTTCAATACTGAAGGAGGAGCAGAGAGAGAAGTCACTGACATAACCACCAGCACAAAGTGAGGCTGGAGATTCCCAGCAAGCCCTGGTGGGTTTAGTTAATTAGCAGGAATCCCTCATGTGCAAGTGGCTTCCCATTCACTGCTTGCTGTGGCTGGTGGGGGAGATCCCCATGGCTGCTCTGTGTTATCTCTGGAGGTAACAGAGCCCCAGTTTGCACCTCCCTTCCTTCTACCCAAGCCTCAGCCCCTTTGGAGTTACTGGTTTCATCCTGGTTCTCCCAGCTGCCCTAAACCAGCCTCCCAGCTTTGTGTCCACTGCAAACAAACCTCGCTCCACCTTCCTGCCATCAGGTATCAGCAGGAATTCAGGCACTGATATCTGAGGCCTTGGAGCTGCCTCTGTCCCCTCCCAGCACCCCAGGGAAGGCAGGGGCATTTCTCCCCATTTACATTGCTCCCACCAGCATCTTTGCTAAGACGGTTTCAAACCGCCTGTGCTCCTTTCCACTGCCATGTGCTCCTGATTGATAACTTAATCTGCCCCTTCTCTTGTCCTGTTAGTCATGGATAGCCAGAGCAAGCAACAAATAGCCCCAAAATGTCACATGTGCCACCAGCAGCATCTCCTCTGCAGGGAGAGCAGCACTGCAGCCTGAGGCACCAGAGTCACATCCTCAGGAATCAGTCCTGGACAGACTTTGGGAGGCTCTCTGCAGTTTTCACCCACAGCATCAAGGCTTTTGGGCTCTCCACAAAGATAAATTCATAGGAAACAGATGTGGGTGAGAGGTGAAACTCGGGAAAACAAGGAGGGGGGGAGGGAATTGACAAAGTAGTAGCAGTTTCCCTGTGTCAGCACTCTCCAGAGATGGCTCAGCTGCCGAGTGGAAGGAGGGTGGAGGGACACGAACAGAGCAGTGACCTTGTAACATCTGGCTGCACGTGCTAAAGCCTGGGTAACCCTCCCCACAAAGAGATCTCCAAAGAGGAATACTCAGCCTTTAAAGCTGGAGAATACAAACTCCTGTTCATGTTTTGATGTGTTCAGCTGTCCCCAAGGAGCTCACACAGCACACACCTGCTGGCCCTCCCATGACGAGCGTGCATGAGGTGACAAGGACACAGCTGAGAAACAACAAGGAAATTTGCCCCTCTCTGAATACTGGAAGGCTGGGAATGGGACACCAAACTTCACTCCCTGCCTGCACCAACCACCTTGTTTACAGCTGCTCGGTGCCAGCTCCAAGGAGGGGCCAGGCAACGGCGCTGTGTGGAAATACAAATTGTTTGTGAAAATAGAAGCAGCCCCTGAGCAACAAGAGAAGATCCACTGAGGCGTAATGGAAATGATTCCAGCAGCCCTTGGCACCCTGATCCTTTGAGCCACCTCCATAAATAGAACGTTTTGGAGGGGCTGCAGGTGTTTGCAGCAGGCACAAGGTCCAGCCAAGAGCCGTCTCGTCCACGAGCAGGGATTTGGGTGCCAGCAGCTCTCTGGCACAGGACAGCGAGTGGCAGCACAGGACATGCAGCTAGGAGGGGTTTGATAGGCAGAGAACCTGCCTAACTACTCACCTACCTACTGCACCTGGCTACAGCAAAGAGCAGCTCCCCTCAATGACAGCTCAGATCCCATTCCAGACTGGCGCACGCCGGGGAAAATACGTGCCTGGCTCCAGCTGGAAAACTGCTCTGGGGAAGGGCTGGCTCTGTGCCCACCCTGGTGCCCTCCCCAAATCCTCCTGCCAAGTCCACCTGCGTGCAGCACACGAGGTGTGACACCCGGGCAAGGCAGCAGCACGCAGGCTGTGCTCACTCACTGCTGCCGCACTGACGAGCCAGCAGAAGCTACAAGTCTTTACCAGCAATTACAAGAACATTGCTGCCTATTTTTACAGCACTCCCCGCACAAGCAGCAGGATTTCTACTGCCCAATTAGTAGTTCAAGTTACTATTTAAAGAATGACAGCTTAGGTGGAGGAGAAGGCTGCCTGGGTAATCATTTCTGTCAAGATCATCGCTGGGATTTGTTCAGGCTGCAACATTCAAAGCCATCCTTTTTCCCAAATTAAGTGCTGCAGGTTCCATTCGAGGGTCAATCATTAACTGCTCTTTACCGACCTCTTCAAATCCCAGGCACACACACACACCACATTACCAGAGGAACGAGTCTGCCTTTTCCAGGAGTGACTGCCATCTCAGATGGCAGAGAGCAGCTTTCCTTTCATCTTATTTCATAGATCAGACTGAGTCAAACAGGCAAGACACCCCCAGCCACCCTGACAATAGCTCTGTCACAGCCTGCACACCCCCATTTTCCTCCTCTCTTTTTTATAGAAAAAGAAAAAAAAAAGAGGAGGAAAAAAAAAGAAACCAAGGGCAAAGAACTGTGAGTATTGGTTTAAAAAAATAGCACACTGAAAGACATGTGCAAACAACTGATTCTGCAGTCTGCCCACATAAGAACATGTTTTCTCTTTTCAGGATGGTGTCATACTTCTGGGAACTGGGAGGAGATGTTCTTGCTTTGTACCACTGCAAAAGCAATTTATTCGGGTTTCCCTGCTCTTCCAGGACCCCCCTCTCTGGGTGCCTGAAATCTTCATATGACCAAGGCACAGTTTCAGTTCAACTCTCCCCTCCCCAGCTGTGGTTTCATTTTGCAGCTGTTCTCAGCCCGCACCTTCCCACGACAGCTGCTGATCAGCACACTGTGTTTCCTGTACAAATCGAGTATTTACCACCTTCATTCTTTTTCCTGTTTACAGCCTCACGTGTGCAGCCCTGCCACAAATCGTAGCTGTCATATCTCCCCAGATTGTGAGGGACCTTCAGACTGAAAGTTCCCCACCCAGAGCTCAGATAAATAAAAGAACTGTAAGAGAGCACCTTCCTCCTGTGACTACGTCAGGGCTGTTAACTCACTGTAAGTGAATTAGCTTATCATCCCTCTGGTATTCTGCAGCTCTGTCTTAGAGGAAAGCCCTCTGTGCCCCTTATCTCTGCTCTTTGTGAGCAGATTATCAAGTTCAGGACGTTTCTTTTTCAAAGCCTGTTTCAGACCCAAGCCTTCAGCTTCCCAATCCTAGAAACATCATAGCAAGGCAAGGCCCTGGACTGATCAAATTCCCCAAGAGCTGATAAGGCCCAGAACCGTGATAAAGACTGTGGAGTCAGCACTTGCACCGAATAAAAAGATGCTGCTTCAGTTGGTTAAAGGCCAAGTAGTAGTGTAGTAAAATTAAAAAGGGAACAAAGTGCTACTACCAGGCTCCTTGTCAGCGAATTTCAAACATACCTCTCAGGAGGTGGCCCAACGGGTACAAACCCCCACTCCAGCCCTGTTGCACAACTGCTCTAAAAATTTGCTATTTTGGACTTTTTCTTCCCCAGATGTCCATCTCCACCCTCATGTTACTGAGTTAAGGGTCCATTTGTACAATGGCTGAGCAAAATCCAACACGAGGAGCCAAGGGCAAGCAAGGGAAGTGAGGGATTCAACAGGGAGACAAGGAGTCCTTCATGAACTGCAGCACTTTCTGGGCAGCTGCTGTTACCGTCAGAGAAGAGCCTGCAGAAGGGACAAGGTCTAGTTTTGCCTCTCACTGGAAAGCATCACAAAGTGCAAGAGCTTTTGCTGACAAACTGAAAGCCCTGCCAAGAACCTTTGGCTCATTAGGAAAATTCTATTTCTCTTCCTTTGCAATACTTACATGCCCACAGCAGCATTAGGAACAACAAGTGCCCAAAGGCTACTAGTCATGGTTTGTTTGCACCAAGCTTCCAGCCAAGTTGGCTGCAGGAATCAATAGGTTACACTAAAAAAGGCAACCACTGGGTCACCCTAATTGCCTAAAGGGAAAACTCACTGGGGATGGTCATTGAGAGTCTCCACACACTTGGAGCCAAGAGTCTTCCCCACAAAACTCTTACAGTGAGGACAAAAACAGAGGAAGGAAAGTGAGTCAGCATGGATGATTGTCCCCACGCTCATCACAAGCCATGAGCTCAGAAGTGATGGCCAGATATTTGAGGACAATGAGAACATTTGACCACACAAATTTCTTCAGGGATTGAGCTCTCTTGCCTCAGGGCACAGGTTGGCCACTGGGAGGGAGCAGTTTAGCCCCCGGGGCAGCAATTTCACAGCATTCCAAACATTTGCATCTTCCCTGTGGTCTGTGGGCATGGGCACTCCCTTGGGGAGAGCCAGAAAAGCCACAGGTTGGGGAACAGGAGTGAGAAACCGAGGTGAACCTCGCTGACTGGGGACAAACTGAAAGCAGCCAAGGCAAAGAGCACGAGAGGAGGTGGGCCCCAAGTGAAGTTCTTGTCAGCAAAGCACATCTCAGGAAGCAGACAGGAAAATGCCTGCTCACACAGACAGTCAGCATTTGCTTATCAGCTGCTGCGTGCTTTATCTGGGTGGCAGAAAGTCTCCACCTGATGGGTTTAATGTGATCTCTTGCAAAGGCCTGTGACAAAGTCTCCACGATGAGGACAGAAGACAGCAGCCTTGACCAGAAGTCCTGCAAGGTCTCCAGGCACCAGGAAGTCTCCCTCAAACACAGGAATGCTCCTGAGTGACACTGACACGTTTGGGGGCACTGCCCTGAGAGCAGAGCACAGGATGGAGACGGAGCTGCCAAACTCCAGCTGATAAAAGACTCAAACACATGCATGTTTGCCGGGTGGACCAACCCAGGCCCTGGTACACAAAGCAAGGGAGATAACAAGCAGCTGATGAATGAGCAAAACCCAAAGTATCTTCACAGTCTATTCACAGGAACCTTTGTGTGGACTTTGTTTCTCCACACCTAGGTTTTCCCCCACTATTCTCAGCCATTATTCACTGAAGGTCCAAGCACTGATTTCCAGCTCTTTTCACAAACTGCTTCCTCCACCAGCCCCAAATGGGCTGATCCAATCTCAGCCTCCATCACACATCTCTGGACAAAGTCCAAACTGCCTCTCTTCACTCACTTTGACAAAATGCAAACCCTCAGTCACCACAGCAGCTTTCCAAACCCACACCACACTTTTACCCTGGGGCTCCTTTTAACCCCACTGACCACCCAAACACACCGTGGGATGCACAATTCTCTCCATGCCCAGGCTGGGGGTAGATGCCCACCTCCAGGCTGTTTTCCCAGGATTGCCATTCCCACACCACAGAATTATCTCTCCCCTTCCAGGCTGTGCCTGCAACAGGGACAGTCACTTTTGGCTGGGGCAGAAGGTAAATCTCAAGCCCTCACAGAAACACAGCCTGGTTTGAGCACATCCTGGGTGTTTGAAAAAGGAGAGGAACGATCAGCTGTATTTAATTCTGCAAATTCTCCTCAACAGCAGCACTGCACTGCCCTGATATTGCCACCCATGCTCCTTTCCTTGTTTTCTCACCACTAAGGACAAAGCTCCTCTCATAAACTCAGGACACCTTCCCCACAAATCATCATCCTCCAGAACCCATCCAGCCTCCCCTTGCAGAGGAAAAACTCGTGGCCAAGTGGAAAAGGCCATCCAGAAAAGCTCTACCCCATCATTAAAGCTCCTTTTTCCAATCATCCCACAAAGCAACTGCACCATCACAGGGATGCCACTGCTTTTAGGAAAGAGCACAAATCCCTTCCTTCTCTCCTGGGATTGACTCAGCTCAGCCCTCCTCCAACCCCCTAAACCAGAGAACCACACCAGCAACCCTCAGCAGTGACTCCCCCACTCACCTAACCCGTAGCACAGGTAGGAATAGAAGCCTTCTGCCTTCAGCATGATGAGCAGGGACCCCCAGCCCAGCAGGACGGCAGAGAAGAGCAGGTTCTCAATGATGGCAGTGAAGGCCATCCACCAGCGCCGCCGGTGCGCCGTGGCCAGCGTGGGGGCCATGGCTGCTCTGGGGGGATGGCCTCCTCCTTCACAGCCTCAACCTGCAAGGAGCAATCACCCAGTGAGTGCACACAGGCAGCACACACTGCTCAGATGGCATGGAACAAACCCCTGTGGTGTAAGGGAGCTCCTCACTAGCAGCCGGGCAGAGCTGCCTTGCTGGGTGGCAGGCACCCGGGTGCAGAACTGGTTCTTGCAGGTGCCAGCTTGCCAGGTGACCTGGAGGGATGGGGGAGGCACAGGTGCCCTTGGAAGAGCCCCTCGGGTGCTCACTGCGAGTGACACGGGGCTCTGCTCAAGGACTCTGTTCCACTTCCTGAGCAACTGATATGAAAATGCAGCAAACAGCCCGGAGCCCACTGCCCCTGCAGGGGCAGGCAGCTCAGTGGTGAGGCACTGGGGCAATAAATGCTGCAAGCCAGGACCCTGATGTCCCCACTGCCATCAGCCAGTGGGGGACACAGCCCCACATCTCCAGAGGTGGCTTCAGAGACACACCAGATCTGCTCTGCCCCATGCAAAAGCACAGAGCTGCTCTGGAAGGTGTTGCGAGGGTTCTATAAATGCAGTTTATTCCACCAAGGAGCACTTTTTGCTGCCTGCCAGACCAACCAGCTGGGAGACACCGCAGTTCAGTGACATCTCCAGGCTGCCCCAGATGCTGGAGCTGCATTAACTGTGTCCAGCTCCACTTGTCCCGGTCCCTGGGGCCCATGGGAAGGAGCAAATTTGGGAACCCACCTGTCTAAAGGGGCAACCCTGGGGAGTACAAGGCACCAAGGCGGCCCTTTGAGACAGGCTGAGGCTTTTCCCAGCCCAGGCACACCTCAGCCCGCGCTGTGGGGAAAGCAGCTGGCCACACACCCAGCCAGGAGAGCTTCCCTCATTGGAGAGACCCCAGCACTGGGTGCTTTGGTGGGGCGGCGGTCTGACCAAGCTCCCTGCAGTGATGCCCGGAGGTCAGGGCTCCCTTCCAGCCGCAGAAGCCGGTTCAGAGCCCCCTGCCCTGCAAGCCAGCCTGCAGCCCCCCCCACAAACCCTCCCATCCACAGCGCAGGCCCGCTGCCCCAGCACAGCCCGCAACGCATTTCCTCCATCACCTCCTCCTCCTCTTCCTCATCCCCGCACCCGCAGCCCCCTTATCCTTGCCCAGCCCAGCCATCCCCTCTGCGACAAGAGCTGCAGCCCGCTGTCCCCACTGCCAGCCGCCCCGCAGGGTCCCCTCAGCGCAGCCCACTCCCCATATCACCCCCCGCCGCATCCCAGACCCCTCAAACAGCCCCTCAGCATCCCCCTCCCTCCTCGCCATCCGGCCCCTCACCCTCACTCCCCTTCTCCATCCGCTGCCTGCCACTCCCACGCGTGAATCTCCCCACGCACCCCCTCCTTCCCCACTTCCCCTTTCCCTGGCAAGCCCCACGCCGCTCCGGCAGCCCCAGGGCAGCACCAGGGCAGAAGTCCAATGAGCTGCCCTGGAGATGTCTGTCTGTCTTTGCCATCCTATAAAGCTCTGAAGTTTCTACTGTCCATCCAGGATCTCTCTGGTGGCAACTCCAGCCTGCGATGTCTTGTCCTGTCCACCCCGCGCGTGGAGAACAGACCTCCTTCCTCCTTTCC
>JBBMKD010000063.1:4923147-4937940 GCA_037834095.1 Argya squamiceps | reverse complement strand
GATATCCCCTCCCGGGATCCCCGAGATCTCCTGACGGGACCCCCGGTATCTTCCCTCGATATCCCCCGATATCTCTTCCCAGGACCCCCTGGGATCCCCCCGATATCCCCCCACCCATGGATACTCCCGATATCTCCTCACGGGACCCCCAGTATCTTCCCCCGGTATCCCCCGATATCTCTTCCCGGGACCTCCTGGGATTTCTCCGATATCCCCCCCCCCCGGGATCTCCCCGATATCCCCTCCTGGGATACTCCTGATATCTCCTCACGGGACCCCCGGTATCTTCCCTCGGTATCCCCCGATATTATCTCTTCCCGGTACCCCCTGGGATCCCCCCGATATCCCCCCACCCAGGGATACTCCCGATATCCCCCCCGGGACCCCTGAGATCTCCTGACAGGACCCCCGGTATCTTCCCCTGGGATCCCACGGTACCCCCGCTCTCCTCCACCGGTACCCTCGATATCGTCTCCCGGTAACCCCCGATATCCACTCCCCGGTATCTCCCCCAAGTACCTCCCACCCCCAGGTATCCCCTGATGTGTTTCTCCTCCGGTACTCGCCGGGATTCCCCCGGTACTCCTGCGGTGCGCCTCGATATCCCCCGGGACCCCTCCCGGTATGCAGTACCCTCCTGGATCCCCCTCTCCTCCCGTATCCCCCGGTACCCCCGCCCCGGGCTGCACCTGGGCTCTCCCGGGACAGCCGCATGCACCCGGGCGGGACAACCGGGACTGGGCACGGGGCCGAGCGGGAAATACACACACACACACGGACCGTCCGAGGGGACAGCGGCACCTTTCTTTCCAGGGAAAAACGACAAAAACGGGATGGGCGGCGGGAGGTGATGACAGCGGGGAACGCCCCGCGGGGTTCGCTGCCGCTCTCCGCCGGTCTCCGCCGGCCCCGGGCGGCCGCCGGGGGAGCCGCACGGCGCTCGCCGCGGAACGGCTGTTGTGAGTGAGGACAGCTCCGCCGAGCACAGGCAGCCGTGTGGGGAACGGCACCCGCGGCATTGCCTACAAGGCACCGGATCTGCTCTGCCTACCGGCACCGGATGCGTCCTGCGATGTCTGTCTGTCAGGCTCAAGGAGACCAGAGAAGCTGCTCCACCCCATTTAAAGGGTATTTTGGGAGCAGGCATCCGGCACAGTCCGGGGCTGAGCACCCTCACAGCACAGCTGGACAGGGGTCATGAGCCCTGGAGACACCCCAGCCCATGACACAATTCATTCAGAGTCACAGAAAGGTTTGGGTTGGAAGGAAGCTAAAAGATAATCTCATTCCACCCCCTGGCATGGGCAGGGACACTTTCCACCAGACCAGGCTGCTCTCAGCCCTGTCCAACCTGGCCTTGGACAGTTCCAGGGGCAGGGCAGCCACAGCTTTTCTGGGGAACCTGTGCCAGGGCCTCGCTGCAAAGAATTTCCTCCCAAAATCCCATCTGACCCTGCCCTCTGTCAGCCATTCCTCTTGTCCTGTCCCTCCATCCCTTGCCCAAAGCACCTCTCCAGCTGTCTTGGATCCCCTTTAGAGAGCAGAAAGTGCTATAAAGTTCCCCTTCTCTTGTCCAGGCTGAACACCCCCAGCTCTCTCAGCCCGTGCACAGCAGAGCTGCTCCAGCCTCTGATCATCATTGTGGCTTCCTCTGGATTCACTCCAACACATCCCTGTCCTTTTTATGTTGGAGTAAAGGGGGAAAATCCCCTCACTAAACCTGGAGATCACACTGCCATAAATCCATCCCTCATTAGAGCAGTCCTGGGTCAGAGGACATGGCCATGAATCCCTAGAATCTCTACAGGGGATATTTTCTCAGCCAAAGGAGATGAAAACAGTGTTTGTGGCAGGTAAACACCCCAGAGGAAGCAGAGGGCCCCAGACAGACGGATGTGTCCCCACCACTCCATCCCTGTGGCGGGCGGGAAGAGGAAACTCCTTGGCCTTGGCTGTGGGAGAGGGGTCAAGTGTTTCAACAGCTGGAAAGTGGATTTAAGCCAATGCAAACAAACAAACAAAAAAGCCCAAAGAAAACAAGGCAGCCTGGATCGGTGCCAGGTGTTTAGCAGAGGTAGAGGAAGGCTGAGACAGCACAAGACCCAGGAGACCTCAGCACCCAGACCTGGCTGCTGTGTCCAAGAAACACAAACTGTGACAGGGAGGAGCGTGAGGAGGGTTCGGAGGCTATTTGGGGTCACAGCAATTCTCTGCCACAGCAAGAGCGGGGGGAGCTCAGTTTTCCTATCCTAGAAGGAGAAAAGACACTATCAGGTGATCCATGGCCAGCTATAAATACCCCAGGGATTGAGTAAACAGCATGGGGAGAAAAAAAATAAAGTGAAGCCGAAGAACAGCACTGACACAGAGCCATGTTTTTAGAAACTGGCCAGGAATGAGTTTAGGCTGGAAGGGAGGTGACAGCTCCTGCTCTGGCACAGCCACTGGGGTAAATGATGTGATGCTTTCCAAAGGCTTGGGCAGTTTGGGAAAGGAGGTGACAAGGCTGACAGGATGACAAGGACAGACCACCATGGGACAGATCCCAGAAACAACTCCAGGCTCTGTTCCTGCCCCAGCAGAGCACACAGACACCTCTCTGCTTACAGACAGCGCCTGCACATGGATCCCTTCCCACTGCCTGCCTTCCAAACACTGCAGCAGCTTTGCAAAGTCAGAGATCCGGCACGGGAAGAGACTTCCCCTCCCTCACTCGCCAGCTCTGCCTTGCAGACCTCCCACATCCAGAACCAAACCCCCGGCACAGCCAAGGGAAGCATCCCCAGCAAGCAGACACCAGCGCAGCCAGGCTGCAGGAGCGTGCATGGGCAGCCACACGCTGGAAATCTGCAGCTCCTTTCCCTTTCGCTGCCCAGACACGGCCAAGATGCTTCACCTTCAAGCAGGGAAAGCATCCTGGCTCCGTGGACACAGGAGGTTCTCCCAGCAGCAGCATTTTCTCAGACCAGGAGCTGGTTTGAGCTGCATGAAGGCTGTCAGGTTGCTGTCAGCTATTTACAGGCTGCACCCAGAGTGAACTGGCTCACGTGATATTCACTTCTGGCACAGCACTGCTCAGCTCACAGGCTCAAAATATCCATCCCATTAGGGGAAAAAATGGCTGCTTATAAATCAAATGTGGGACTGTCCCTGCCGCTGTCATAAAACGGTGTCAAAACAAAAGCAAGCCTGTGCAGAACAGGCTGCTGCTCCAGTCCTGCCAGGATGAGCAGTTTTATTTGGATGCCAGAATATTTGGTGTTATAATCACAGCAGCAGATGAGTCCTCTGCAGGAAAGGGTGCTTTGTGCTGGCTACAAAACTGGAAGCTTCAGCCACGTCAGACCATGGGGATTTGGTGCCTTGTGCTGTGGAGAAGCACTCGCAGAAAGCAAAAGGGAAAAAGCAAACCCCACTGTGTTTTCTGAAACACCCCAAACCCTGAAGTCCAGCTGAGCAGTGCCAGACCAGAAGGATTCATGTGGAGCTCTGCACATGATGTGTGAGGTGTAGGCTGCAGCAGAGGGGTTCTGGGCACTCACAGCCCACTCACATTCCTCCTGCACTCCAGTCTTGGGCTCTGCTCAGTGACTGAGAATTCAGAATTCATCAGAGCCAGAAAATTTAAAAAAACCCAACCCCAAATGGAAAGCGTAAGGGTGCTGACAGTTTCCACACTCTAGAGAGTATTTCTGGCTGTATCTTTGACTCAAAGGGTGGCTGGGAAACCCATCTGCTGAAGGGCATTTAATTTTCATTCCAAGGCTTTCACACCACACGAAATAACAGAAAAAAAATACACAAAAACATTCTACTACTTAGATACATCTAAAACCAGATCACTCTACAAATCCTCTTTGGCATCTCAACCTCCTTTACAGCAGGAATGAGGCGTGGGAGGTGGCAGGAGCTTAGGGTGCCCGTGGAAATCCCATTTTCCAGGCAACTTGCACCCTTATCAGCAGGGCACCAGGTGCACAGGTTGATGGTCACTGCCCAGCTGCCACGTTTGCACAACTGCAGCTTGGAACTCTGTGGAGTTTTAAAAGCTGTCACTGTGTCCTGCCACGAACTTTTTCACATGGAAGCAAAGGCAGCCAGGGCCTGCCACAGAAGCCAGAGCCACACAGATAAACCCCAGCAGACCCAGATACTCTTTGAGATAAGCAGCTAAAATTAATTTTCTCTGAAGCTGCTTGTGACAGCCCATCATCTCTCCTCAGCCCAGCTCCACGAAATAATCCCCTTCAGTGAGAAGGACCTTTACAGCAAGAGGCTCCAAGCTGCATAGCTGGAATTGGGACAGGAAAAGCGTGTCCCAAAGGAGACAAGGGTGACGATGGGGTGAGAATGGATTTTATACACGCATTTCCAGCTGAGCACTCAGCAGCCCCGCATTGGATATGTCCCTAGTGGTGACAGGGACCTGAGGGTGCCACCACAGCGTCCAGAGCATCGCTGTCCCCCGGGGCTGTGCAAACACAAATGTGGCTGGTGGGGCAGGGAGGAGCAGAAAACAACCCTCAAGCACCACAACCCCACAGTCCGTCCCCGCTGTGGCCCCAGCGAGGCTCCACGGCACGGAGGAAAGGGAGGGGGGCACCAGGAAGGCTCGATGGTTCTCCAGCTCGGAGAGGGCTCCGGCTCCCCCGGGCTGGGGCTGGAGGAGCCCCGCGGCTCCCGCGGCCCCAGCCCGGGCGGTGCAGGCTCAGGTGGCCGGCGGGGTGGCCGGCAGCTCTTTGCCGGGGCCGGAGGGCGAATCAGCCCCGCTGCTGGCCACGTTCTCGTATTTCGGCTCTTCCTCCGCGGCAGCCTGTCCCTTCCTTTCGAGGCTGCCAGCTAACTCCGGGCTTTTTCCCTTCTCTGTGGCACCTGCGGTTTCGCTGGGCCCGTCCTGGGCACCGGTGTTTTTTGACGAGAGGGATGCAAGGAGGAGGGACAGTCTCTTTGCAGCGGGATGCTGCTGCTTGCCAGGGGCTGCTGACTCGGCAGGAGCCCCCGGCACACTCTCCCTCTGCTGGCAGCTGTTCTCCGAGTCCCTGCGCTGCGCCAGGGCCCGGCGAGGAGGTTTCTGGATGGCCTCCATGCTCCTCCTCACTTTGGGCTCCTCCTTGGCAGCCCACTTGCCCTTCTGCAAGCTGCCCAGACGCTTCAGCACAGCCTGGACGGGTCCCTCGCCAGTCCCCTCCGCCCTGGGGTCCTGCCCGGCCGTTCCCACCATCATGTAGATGGTGGTGACATTGGGCTCCTTCCCCTTCGCCTCCCAGCTGCCGCCGGATTTCGCAGCTGCTTCCAGCGCCTCCACCCTCTGGGCCACATGCCGGGTGCTGGACACCACCCTGCGGCGTCCCCCCGGGGTGGCCCGAGGCGATGGCCGGTGGCTTTCGTCCCCCTTGCTGAGGGGCTCGGGGTTCTTGTAGCAATCGCTGGCCGGGCGCTCGCCGGGGGGCTCGGCCCCCGCATCCCCCGGCGGTGGGGTCAGCCTGGATGGGCCCCACGGCGCTTTGGGCTTACGGCTGGGGCTGGGGGTCTCGGCCGCCCCGAATTTCGTCCCCTCTGCGAAGGACACAGAGGGTCGCTTGGCCTTGGCGATGCTGGAGGTGCGGGGGATGGCGAAGGGCTGCGAGACATCCTCGGAGTCAAAGGCGGACGGGTCCGGGAGCGCCTCGCCAGCGCCAGCGGGGGATGCTCCATCCTGCAGCTCAGCCCCGCCCAGCAGCGGGATGCCTGTGGGACAAGGTGACACGTGTTACGGCTGTCACAGCTGCCACCCTCCCCGGGGACATAACTGGGGACACTGGGACAGGAGCTGATGCAACAGGATTGTCCCTGGGATCGTTTCCCAGGTTGTGAAATGGGGTTGCCCCACTGGGCACGTCCCATCGCACACAGCCAAACACAGCCCTGCAGACAGGAAAACAAGGGCAAGGAAATAAACACTGTCTGTGCCAAGCACACAATCCTGGCACGGCCAGGATTGGTCCTGGCAGCCCAGAGGTGACCAGAGAGGAGGCGGAGCAGCCGCCATGGGCGTCACCTTCTCTGGGAGGGACGGAGTACTCGGGTCCCTCGTTGTCGGTGTCGAAGGAGGAGAAGGAGCTGTCTGAAACCCACGCAGACGATGGTGGCTCGATGAAGCTGGGGTTGAAGGGGATTTCCGTGTCGTGATGGGAAACTGGGGAGGAGAAGACACCCAGCTGAACTTGAGCACCCCAGGGTGCTCCGGGGAGAGGAGTTTCAGTCTCCCCCCTGGACAGAGAGTGCACTTGTGGAAGTGCTGTCGGCAGCTCTGCTTGGCTCACCTGTGACTTTGGGAAGTTTTGAGCCCCCCAGGTTAAAGCAGGGCATGAGAGCACTGAGGTTGGCCAGCACCCCCTGCACGTGGTGCTTCATCCTGGCCACCACATCATCATCTGGCACAGCCGCCCTGCAGAGCAGAGGTGGACATCAAAGGACACAGGAGATGGGGTTTTGTGTCAAAGGTTGAAAAATATGAGAAAATACCTGTCTCTGGCATCTGCTGAGCCGGCACCACAGCAGCAGCAGGCAACACAGAGCAGCAGCAGCAGGAGAGGGACAAGGATGGCAGCTGCAAGGGCTCCGTGGTCCTTCAAACCTGTGTGAGGAGATGGATTGAATCTGGCATGTGCTGTGGCTGTGACACCAATAGAACAGCCCTACATGGAGAGAGCAGGAGCTAACAACTCCTTGTGGGGCCAGGAGGCACCAGGATGCACCCCAGCCCCTTCCCCAGTGAGGATGTGACTGCCCCTTGCCCAGTGCCAAGGAGTAAATGTGAGGTTAATCTTACTCAGCACACAGTCACCCTGCACAGGGTCGCAGGTCCCCCGGGAGCATTGGCAGGGTGAGGAACAATTCACTCCAAAATACCCCTCGGGACAGGTGTCATTGCAGCTGGAAGAGAGAGGAAAGGAGGGAAATACCCCCAGAGAGAGCAAGGCTCCAGCCCTGCCCCACTCCCAGCGTTATCCCAGCATTTTCCTGGCGTTACCTGTCTCCCCAGTAGCCTGCCTGGCAGATGCAAACTCCTGTCACGGGGTCACAGCTCCCTGAGACACACTCAGGACAGAGGAACTGGCAACCATCACCAAATGTGCCCACGGGGCAGGAGCTGTTGCAGCTGCCAAAACAGAGCAAAGCATCAGCTGCTGCAGCCCAGAGCAGGAACACCCCAAGTGGCCTCACCCTGGGCATGTCCATACCTGGGGCCTGTCCAGCCGGGATCACAGCGCAGGCAGGACCCAGTCTGGGGGTCACAGGGCTCCCCGAGGTGGCAGCGGGGACACAGCTGGAGACAGCCCTCCCCATGGAATCCAGGAGCACAGGGATCCTTGCAGAGGGTCCCATTCCAGCCAGGCTGGCAGGCCAGGCAGAAACCATCCACGGGCGAGCAGGGCTGGCTGCGCTTGCAGCTCCCACAGCTGTGCGGGCAGAGAGAATACTGAGGTCACAACATCCACCCTTGTACCCCTAAAAAGCAGGTTTCACCCCACAAAAAGCAGATTCCACCCCACAAAAAGCAGGTTCCACACTACAAAATCATTAAGCGTCATTTTGGACCAAGGGGAAATACACAGCAATGCCTAATGCTCTGTGGTAGCAAGAGGGTGGGAAGGAAGTAGAATCACAGAATATTCTGAGTTGGGACACGTTGCTTTATCACCATGGGGAGTGGGACAAAGGACAATCAGATTTTAGGATGACACTGTCTGCTGGCATTAGCAAGGTGTTTCTTTTGGGCTAACGCTGATGCTTCATCCAACCTGAGGTGCTCAAACCCAGGTCGGGTCTCCCTGCCCAGCCAAAGGGACAGACACCAGCGCAGTGACTTCCCCCAAGATCTAACTGCACCCCTGCTGGATCCCCCCCCTGCTCCTCCATCTCACCTGTGCACGCAGTGAGATCCGTATTTCCCTGCCGGACAGGGCTCCCGGCAGCTCCTGCCCTGGTAGCCGGGCTGGCAGCTGCAGTGGCCGGTGACGGGGTTGCAGGAGCCGTGGCCGCAGTCGCAGCGCCGCTGGCACGCCGGTCCCCAGAAACCGGCCAGGCACTCGCACTTGCCCGTCTCCTGCGCGCAGGGCTACGCCGACGTCCCAGCCCGCCTCCTCCAGCGGGAGGGAAACAAAGACGGCGAGAGAGGCAGGGAGAGTTGACTGTAAGTTTAGCGCCTTTCAGTCGTGACTCGCGGAGATAAATGATAGTTTTGGAGGGGCGCTCAGTTAATCACCGCCGCGGCTGCCGTACAGCGTGTGCAACCCGCAGATCATTAGGTTAAATGGAGGACATTCGTGTCCTTCCAGAATCAATGCAATTATTGTTGGCAACAAGGACAACAATTGGAGTGGCAGCACTAATTTTACTAACCTGCTATTAATTATGGTGTCCCCCACGCCCCAGACGGCGTTTATAACCCGCAAAAGCAAGCGGCGCTGGCTACTTCTGCTTTAAAACGGGAAAAGTTGGAAGTGGAATGCCTGGTCGTGTTGGAAAGTGTTAATCAGTAGGAAAGAGTGTGATCAGTGGAACTATTCACTTGAGCGTCACTCAGGTACAGGGGGTTAGTGAAGTGGCGGTGGCGTCTGGGGACCGAAGGCTCCGTGCCGCGCCGCGCAGGTACCGCGCACTGAGAGATGTCTGCCTTAGCTCCCCGCAGCTCCCTGCCGCGCCAGCCAGCGCACAACACAGAGGAGCACTGCCATGGCACAGCCATCGCTACCAGGTTTTAGCCGAAGCCTGGCGTAATCGCAGGTAAAAAAATTTCTTCTTTTGCTGGTGATGCTTGTGACTCTGTGTGTGTGTGTGTGTGTCTCTATGGAAGCGGGGGGTGGAGGGGAGCGGTGGGGCTTACCCCCCCCCCCCCCGCCCCCCTTCTCCTTCGGAGCCTGCTTTAGCAGCAAGGCAGCTGAAAACGAACTGCTGGAGGGAAGAGAAACTATCCGTGATGAATCATTTGGCTTTGTGCAATCTTTACCTAGGACAGAGGGTAAATGTATTTTAACATACGTGTGTTATTTCTTGGGAAGGGGGTATGGATATGATATTCAGCGAGCACTAAGGTAAGGTACCGAGTCAAACTTTCTGGATTTTAAGGCGAACTTTAAAAGACAGAATTTGACCTTGCAAGCAGGAAAGTTTTACCTTTACAGGGAAGTAAGTTGAAGCTGTCGGCTGCCAGGGAGCTCAGAGGTGGTGGTGTCTGTGTGCCTGCGGGTCTGCAGCATTGGGGCTACAGGAGCTGAGAAAGGAAATCTTATATAATGTTTGCTTTGCTAGTGAAAGCCTAGTTGCGATGCTCTCCACCGAGCAGGTAAACGTGGGCATGTTGCAGGGTCCATCTGTAGCCATAGAGAAGCTGCCCAGGTTGCAGCTTTTGCTTGTCTTGCTGAAAAGTTGGGGTTTTTTTTGTGTGTGTGTGTGTGTGTGTACTTAGGTGAGCATGTAAAGAGAAAGAAAGAGAGAGAGAGAAAGTGCTGGCTCTAGTTCTTAAGTGTGAAAAGTTAATAAATACAAGGAACAGAATGAGCATGTGAGGCCTTTCTGCTTTAATCTAGATTGTTTGCCAAGAGGACTGAAGACTTACAAAATGAAAGCATTCAGATGGATAGCTTTGAACAACTGATTTTACATGTAGTTGTAAACTGAGTAAATTAATTAGCAGTGCCTTCTTATGCAACTGTTCTGTTGGTCATCATGGCTCTGCCAATCCCAAGCCATGGCATTGGTTTGTGCAGGTCGACAGCATCGTCTCGCTGTCCCTCGTTTCAAAGTGCGGGAGGTGCAATTACACCTCAAATCGGCTCAGGGAAAAAAAACAATCATATTTACTGTCAATAACAAGTTTATGGGGGCTAACCTGCTTGAAAATGTTGTAGGCTGCCCTCAGTTCCAAATGGGCAACATGTAGACCTTTACAGCATTACTCAGGCGGTGTCAATGTTGCTTTAAGTCTGTAACATGAAAACAAAGCAAACTCCACTGAAAGAGCTCGCTAAAGTCTGTTTAGCCCATAAGCAAATTCCGTTGCTGAAATATTTCCAGGAGTGGCAATAACCCCTCCAAAAGAGAAGGCGATGAAAACGAAGATAGTAAGTGTAGCTGCATTAACTGCCTCTAGATCATGTCCCTGAAGTCGTCCATCAAAGCCAGAGTCCTGAAGAGGTTCTGTTTTACTTGCTGTGGCCTGTTCCAGCATCACACTCTTTCATTCTCATCCCATGTTTTTACAATAAAACTTGTATGAGCACTGGCTCCAGGTTCTCAGAGGAAAAGCTCATAACCCTGGGAGAGAGATCTGGCTGGGCTTTGGATGGGAAATACCTGCTCTCCTGAATGTGCAGGCTGGTTCTGACCAGAAGGGAACTCTTCAGCACTTCCTATTGATCACGATGGGTTTCCTTGCTCAAACTTTAGAGGAAGCTGTGTGTGTTTCTTTCTCAAACGCTGTTAACTGCATTGTACAGGAAAGGGGCTTTGACGAGGATCAATTTTTATTGCACAG
Source organism: Argya squamiceps (assembly GCA_037834095.1). Lineage (NCBI taxonomy): Eukaryota > Metazoa > Chordata > Aves > Passeriformes > Leiothrichidae > Argya > Argya squamiceps. The sequence continues at coordinate 4,927,421 of JBBMKD010000063.1, read as the reverse complement.
CAGAGACTTGCATTTTCCAAATGCTTAAGGATATAGCCCACAGCATTAAGCGTCTTTGCTTGGATTTGAACAGTGTTACGTTGTTTATGTGCAAGAACCACAAAGGTTATTTTAAATCATTGTGGGGCTTAATGCATGTTTGTGCTCTGGCACCAAAAATTCAAGATGAAATATAATTGTGTTGAGTTTCTTATCAACAAAGGGCCATTATTTGTAGACTGTAAGTGAAACAAGACATCAGCAGTGGGGGAGGACATAATGTCAGCTTTCAGCGTTTAAGTGTTTAAGGTTATTAAGTTGTTTTGTCCCTTTTTCTTTCTGTTTGTTTGTTTTGGTGGGGGTTTTTAAATTACTTCTTTCTAGGGAATATGGATTGGAACTGACACAAAGCTGACCAGGGGTAAAGTAATAGAGCAGGCAGGCTGTGAAGAAAAATGACAAATAATTATCATGATTAATACAGGAAAGTTCAGTGCGAAAATGGGCACCAGAGTATTTGCATGGTGCAGTGAAAGACAACTGTGATATATAAATAGACAAGGACTATAAATATTGAATTTCTCCTTGTATTTTAAAGTTTAATAGACTCATCTAAATATCAAAACCTGTAGTGTACTGTGGGCCACTGCGGAGTTGACATCTGCAGTGGAAAAAAACCCCAAAAAACACCAAAAAACCCCCCACAACTTCAGGACATTTCCCAAACTGTAGCCTGGAAAACTGGGAGGACTTCTTCAGGCAGTTCTCCAGCTCTCCCAGCTAATTATAGTGCTTTACACCGAGCCGCTCTTGAGATAAGTGCAACTATTTTCTTCCCTAGCACCGGTGAGTTTTATTCCTGAGCTTAAACAAACATCCCCCAGCGCAATGGGCACAGGAGGCAGAGGGAGCATCACTGCGTGCAGACCATTGTGTAAACACTGGGTGTCTTTTCTCCCCAAACAATGCAGTAGTCCGTCAGCACTCCGCACAGAAGGAAGCTGCTGGTAAAGAGTCGCTAAAAGTATGATTATACCTTGGCAGCACCGGGGTATAATGCAGGAGGAGTAATAGAGAAGCACTTCTATAAAATAAACCCAAAGGCAAAGTTATTAATATTCTCAGAAATAAAAAGGAATTAGCATTTCAGGTGAGGAAAGAAAAAGCACTTTCTTCCCATCCAAAAATCAATACAGAATTCCAAACCGATTATTTATGTCATTTGATTCCCTTTCTTTATACGTTTCTCCCGGCTACAGATACTGAGCTGTCAGGATAATTTGCATGTACTGTATCTGATATCTTTTATTTGCAAACACTCTAAAGCGCCATAAAACGCCTCTCGTTGTAGTCTAACTCGATCTGAGAACTAGTATTTTCATCTGTAAATTAAAGCAATTACGCAGCAGATATTATATTATGTGTACTGTGGTCTCCAGATAGTCATCAATCACCCTCAATCGAGCTGTCAGTGTGGGCAGATTCGTTTCTGGGAGGCAGTCTTCCAGCTGGGGAGAAGAAGAGAATATCATCATTAATTAGAGTGTGACCCTGGGGCTATTCACATGTCTGAACCCAGGAATCTCTCTGAGCAAGTCTGCACACCATGGAGCAGCATTCGACTGCACCAGCAGCAGCCCAGCTTCAGCCTCGGAGCTGACTCCTCCGCTGCCTCCGTCCTCCCGGGGGCTGCCTGCCTGCCCTGCCTCGGTGGCACCGGGGCAGAGGTGCTGGGGCTACCAGCATCTTCCCCCCTCGCCCCTTCCCTCCGAGCCTGCACTGCAGCAGAGGGGGGCTGCTGCCTCCTTGTGTGTGGGGGGGGGGGGAGAGGTCCCAGACCCCCAGAGGGAAGGGAAGCTGATGGCAGCGGTGGGATGGCTCTGGTAGAAGGGGGTGTTGGAAGTTTGAGATGGGATCAAAGTCGTTTTAATGTGAAAAGTCACATCTTTTCCATCATTCCCCGGAAGACGCTTGTAGGGCTTTCTACCTATAATCACACGCCTGGAAAAAAAGCCGAAAAGAAAAGCAGGATTGCTTATCATGTGCTTTATTGTCAGCGTTAGCGCTAATTTTAACTGTTGATTAAATCTTAAATGAAGACTCAGTCGTGTGTCCCTTCATATGTCTTGTTTGTAATTGAGACTAATTATTACTGTGGGGTGGGAAGAAGCAGCTGCTCATTAATTAATTTCTAATTAAAAGTGCTTACTAGCCTTTCAGTGACTAAGGAGGGTGGGGAAAATAGCTGATACAACATTGATCCTTCAGATTAAAAACATTCATTTCCTTCCCTTGCCTGCAGAAATATATGTGTTGCAAGCAGGCGTTGCCGCTACAGAAAACCTTCCCAAACTTTTCGCCTCTGTTAGGCAGGCTGAAGGCGATGGAGAGTCTATTTTCCATGCCAGGGGAAAGATTCCCGAAAATGAGTGTTAAACTTACAGACAGGTTAATTTGAGTAGGTTTTGCGTTACGTCAGAGGCTCGACTCTTTTAAAACAACGTGCTGGTGAGCTGATACATTTGTATCACTTTTCCTCTTCCCACTTTTTATTTTTCCTTGGGTGCAAAATATTTATTTTTTGCCGTCAGTTCTGCCATCCTTGGACCCTACATGTAACAATTACTTCTGTGTCGTAGCGGTAGCTGGGAATGTGCTAAAATTGCCGTACATATTTAAAAGAAAAAAAAAAAGTTTAAGCTTTCATGTAAATAAATTAAATGTGGTTTTCTGCTTCATCCTATAAGCATCTAGGGACCTGTGGTTACCAATCAATTGGTACAACAGAACAGAGCCAGGCTGCAATAGCGTGCAGATCAGACGCCTCGCCTTGTTTCTAAATAACTGGGAGCCTCTGTACCATGTCCTATCCTCAGTTTGGCTACCCTTACTCCTCTGCACCCCAGGTAAGACATTTTGCCTACCGACGTTAATTGATTGAATTTCAGTCCTTATCGGTGCCTTCCGTCCGGGATGAGGGCGGCAGCGATCCTCTCCCGCATGCGGTAGCAGCAAAGCAGATGCTCGCTCCGCAGTTTTCCAAGATGCCCAAGTTTTGTCTCGGGCACCAGTTTTAAAATGGGAAGAAACACGCGGGATTTAGGGTGTTTGGAGGTGGTAAAGACGCGTGGGGGATGATTACAAAGATGAGAGGTGAGAAGGGGAGCTACAGATCCCCAGGTCCCACCTGCACCCCCCCCCTTTGTTTTTTTCCTGTTTCACGATTAAATTCACAGTTTATCAATTAAACATGGAGGTACGGAGGTCCGGCCCCTAGAAACAGAATGAGATATTCTAAACTAGCAGGTTAATAACAGATGCGTGCGTGGCTGCTACAAATCTGCAGTCAAAATAAATATGCATGAATGACTTCGAAAAAAAAAGGTTTAAAAACGCAGATGGGAATCATTGTGCTGCAGGAGGAGAAAATGGTGTAAACCTCAGTCTTGTGAAAACACCCCAGAAAAAGTTAGCTTTTAAATGCAGAGGGCCCGAGGAATGTATTATAGAGGATTAAACATCCACAGTCACGGGGCGTTTGGTGGTTGTTGTTGTTGCGGAGTCGTTTTAAAAACCTGATAAAATACTTGCACCTCTGCGCTTCTCCAGAGCGTTTCTATCACGATTGAAGTAAAATACGACACGGGAGGGAGGAGGGCGGGCGACACCCCAAAGCTACAACCTGATTTGAAAAACAAAACAAAACAAAACAAAACAAAAACAAACCCAAACAAAAACCCACCAAACCCACACAATCAAAAAAACAACCGAACCCAAACTTGGTTACACTCCGAGGAGCTTCCCCCACCCCGCCCTCAGCGCCGCTCTCTTTCCCTCCAGTTCCTGATGAGCACCAACTCCCTGACGACCTGCTGCGAGTCCAGCAGCCGGACGCTGGCTGAGACGGGGGCGGCAGCCTCCGCCCAGACCCCCGTGTACTGCCCGGTGTACGAGAGCCGCCTGCTCGCCACCGCCCGACACGAGCTCAACTCCGCCGCCGCCCTGGGGGTCTACGGCGGGCCCTACGCCGGGCCCCAGGGCTATGGAAACTACGTGACCTATGGTACCGAGGCTCCCCCCTTCTACTCCTTGGTAAGCCGTCCCGGGGGACGCTCGCTCCCTCCGTCCCTCCCGCCCGCCGCCCCCGCGCTCCCCCCGTGCCCCCGGGGGCGGAGGCGACTCGGCGGGACCCCCTCCCCGGGCGGGGGCAGCCCCGGGCGCTTCTCCTCCGCCCCGCCGTGCCGCTCCCCGCACCCAGCCCCGCGGTCAGCAACTGTTCCAGCCCGACGCTCGCT
>JBBMKD010000063.1:4874946-4911006 GCA_037834095.1 Argya squamiceps | reverse complement strand
AAAAAAAAAATTAAACCCCCCCCCCCCCCCCCCACAAAAATTTTAAAAACCCACCCCAAAACAAACAAAAAACTAAACCAAGCCAAAAAAAAAACCCAAAAAACCCACCCAAACAACGAAACAAACCCAAACAGCAAAAAAACCCCAATAACAACAAAAAAAACACTCAAAAACCAACCAACCAACCAAAACAACAACAACAACAAAAAAGAGACAGAAACTGACATCAGAGGCAGCACTGACAACTATCCAACAAACTCCAGTTAACTCTGAACATTTTTTAAGCCACTGGAAGCTGTGTTAACTTTCAGAGCAGCCAGCAGGCAGAAGCTGTGAAGTCAGGTGAGACCGTGGTGGTAGATCCCCACGGAGCTGGCTGACAGCACCGTGATGCTGCCGAGAGCATCCCTGCACTCAGGGGGATGTGGGTACCAGGGCAAGAAAACACCACAAATCTGCAGCTGGAGGAGCAGCAGCACGATGGGAAAGGACATTTATTATGCAGAGCTAATAATGCCATTAGAGTAAGCGGAGTTTGCCCAGAGTTATAACAAAGCAGTGAGATGGTTACAGGACTCGCTGGAGGGTTCTCCCGGGCACGGGGGATGATGGTGCTCGGGTGGACTCTGCACATCCAGGCCCTGGGCAGGTCCATCCTCATTCACCACATCCCCTTTGGCTCTTGGGGACAAAACCTGCAGGGCGCTGCAGCAGCCAGCCCTCCCTGAGACAGAGAGAGGCTGGAGCTGGAGAATTTACCAACTGAGATAAAGATTTCTCACTGTATTTTATTTAGAAGCAGCCTGCCCTCATGTGGTGAATGAAAAACCAGAAAGCTGAAGATTTTGGACTAAAACTGTCCAGCAACGTGTCAGGGCAGGGGCCAGGAGCCAGGCAGGGAGAAAATCCCTCACAGCTAAGTCATACACAGCTTTTCCTTAGTCCTTTTTGTGCCTACTTCCCTTCCCATCTGCACAGCACCCACTTCTGCTGGCCTGGTGATTCCCAGACAGCCCAAGGCAAGTGCCCTGACAGAGCCCCAGTGCCCAGCACAGCACCAGGGCTGCAACACTGCTCCCATGGCTGAGCTGGTCCCACAGCAGGGCATGAGGGGCTCCACTAAGCCAAGGCAAGCCCTCCACGGAGACAGAGCACTGGGGCTGCAACAGCAGAAATGAGAAAAAGCCCCATTTGCTGTCAGTTTATGGCAGAGCAGAAAGCAGATTTTCTTGAACACCTCCAGCGACACTTTCTATGAGGGTGCAGCCTTTGCTTAGAAAGGTAATTGCACTCACATCACATAAGGTGGTTTCTGGGCAGCCTCTTGGAGTAGCCACAGCTTATCGTGACAGGGAATAAAAGCTTTACCCAGAATCAACACTAACCAGAATAAATAAAACCAAGCTGAGTAAGGGCCAAGAATGCTGTATTTTCCCCACCAAAACAACTATTTTTTTACATTAGTGATATGCACAAATCTTCCAAACCAGCATTGAAAAACCACCTGTGATTCAGGACCAGGCTCACCAAGAAGCAGCTGGGACATTAACTCAGGAGCAGCAAGGGATGCTGAGGGCCAGGACCCAAGACTGCCCAGTAGCAAGCCCAGTGAGACCTCTGGTACGGGGCTGCAGCTCATGGCTCAGACAGGACCCCTTGACATGCAAACAGGACACAGTGACTTCCGTTTGGGGCTTGTATGATCCCAAAACCCAGTGAGAAAACATGAGAATGTACCTGCACATCACCCTGAAAGCCAGCACACCCACAGAGCAGCCCGAGCCTCTGATGGGACACAGGCAAAGTAGAGCTGATTCTCACTGCCAGTCACTTCTGAACAGCATGGGAAAAGCAGAACAGAATCCCACAGTGGGAAGGAAGTTGAAATGAAGCAAATCCTACCCAGCACAGATGCAGTTTTGTCCTAGGGTGGCTAGGATGCTTGTATCCGCAACTGTCTGTTCTGTTTGTGCTGTATATTGAATTCTGTGCCTTTAAGACTGGTTCTGAGATCAAAGCAAGGAAAGAAGAAGCGCGCAGTTTGTTTTGAAAAACAGTGTTCACTCCTACACATTTTTTCTTTGGACTCTGTGTATAGGTCAGAAGTACAGACAGTGCCTGGACAAAGATTTTTTTTTTTTTTTTTTTTTTTCTTTTAGTTAGTTTGGCTAGCTAAGGCAAAGAAGCTTCCTGGACTGTTCTTTTCATTTTTTGGGGCTGTTTAAACCTGCTCTGGACTGAAAAACCCAGAGGAGCACCGAGGGCACCTGTGGCCTACCAGGGCCTGGACCTCCAGAGGGACTGGGACTGGTGGGAGACTGAGGGAGCTGAGCTGCACCCATGGCAAGGACTTTCTCAGTTTTGCCATCTCTCCTCAGAGTGGCAAGAGGTTTTATTGTTTCATATTATTCATTCTTTGTGCTTGTGGGCACTTTGTTTGTTTAAATAAATAGGTTTCTTCCACTTTTCTCCAAGGAAGTTTTTTTCCCAGCTAGAAGGAGGGGCCATTTGAGTTTGCTCTCCAGAAGAACTCCATTCGGACGTTTCCTCCCAAATTTGCCCTAACCAGGACAAGTTTCTAACCCCAGGATCAGGAGAGTCCCTGAGGTCTTGTGCCACCACTCCAAGATATCCTGGCGGACAGCTGGTGCCCAGCAGAGCACCACAAGCTGATGTGGAGAGACAGGGGAGGCATCTTCCCACTTCTTCCAAACATCTTCATTTAATGCAAAACTCCATTACTGCAGTCCAAGCACCAACTACCTGTCCTGTCCTCGTCTCCCTTGTGCAGCCTCAAGGCCTCCCCAAAGGCACTGACTTATGACAGCAGATAGAAAATAGGACAAATGCATCAGTCTGGATGGTGGTCATGGATTTTTTACAGCCTGGACAAGCAGCAGCTGCAGTTTCACCTCAGCAATCACACTGTACATGAACTTCTCACAGCAGCAGGTTCAGCAGACACTGCCTTCTGGGGCATCTCAGGCAAAGCAGCTGCACAAGGAGGTCTAAGTGCACAGAGCAGGACACTCACACAGATCCACATCCCAAAAGTTCTGAGACCTGCTAATCCCAGCCTTCTGCCAGCAACCTTCCAGCAGCTGGAGCGCCAGCACTGCAGCACAAACTGCCCGGGTGAGGAACTATGAAAGGCAGCACTGCAGCTCTGCCCACAGCAAGCGGAGGCTCTAATTCCATTTTATCTGCTTGTCATCACCTCCTAAAACAAGCCAGGCCCATGTTTTAGTTGGAGAGTGAGGCGTAACTGAGTAAAAGAGGTTTTTGGTACATAAAAATAATTCCGAGTGGGTCTGTTTACGATAGGGCTGCCTCAGGAACGGCCCGTCAGCAGAGCCAAGGCAAGGCAGCAATCAGGGTTAACACCAGGGTATTTTGCTATATTTATCACACTAACAGAATTGCACAGGAAGGAGCAATGAATGACAAGCCATGCTCCTTCCATCCCCACTGCCCACACATGGGATTGGTGGTGGAAGAGCCACGCTCTGCTGATGCAGCCCTAATTCTGTTAGTTTTAAATTTTTCTTCAAAGCTAACCACTGCTTTTACTGCAAATGAAGCACTTACCTTGAAGCCTCCACAAAACAGAGGGTGAGCAGCCATCTCATTCTTCTTTCTTATCTCATAATTAAGAGATATGATAAACTAAAACCTTTTCAGCCAATCAAGCTCTGTCATATGCTACTCTTGGGTTGAAGGATAAGGCTTAACATTTTTTGGCTATATGATCGATTTATAAGGTTTTATAAGGTTTTCATCACCATCATCATCACCATTTTGTTTCAGTAGAAATTGGTCCCTTGAGGAAAGAAGAATTTGGAAGTTTGCATAAACTCAGAAAGAAAGCAAAGACTAAATTCTTTTCCCATCTTTCTGCATACTTTTTACTGCATATCAACGCAAACCTGCATTTTTCACCAGTGAAACCAGTAAACTTCTGTTGCTACAAAGGACTCTTTTTAGTAAGGAAATAAGAAGAGGAAAATTAAAAAGAAAGCGAGAAGCCATGTGAGAGGCCAGTCCTGCAGCCTCTCTGAGGGAAGAGCAATGTCTGGAGTAGACAGGCAGGGCAAACCTCCCAGTGCCTGGGACAGTGCTTCCCCATAATCAGTCCCCAATTCCTCCCACATCCCAGCTGGAAAGCTGCAAACTCAGCTGCAGGCATCACCAGTTTGCAGCTGAAGGTCCATCAACACCTCCAGCTGCCAGCCTCAGCACAGGGATCCAGGCTGGGATTTCCAAGCCACCTGCAGGGATTTAAGTGCCCATCTCCAAGCACTAAAATTAATACAAGTGGATGTTCTAGGAGCCAGTGCTACTTCAAAAACTGCTGCTTATTAAAGCACCAACGGGCATCTGCAGCATTGCTTGGTAAGGGAAGGGACATGGGAACGTTCATGGAGGAGTGGTCTGGCTTTGGAGGAAGGAAGGGGGCTGTGGGTTCAAGGCAGGAAGATCTTAATTTTCTTTTCATTGCTACAATGAAGCTCTGGGCAGGCAGGCAGGCAGGCTGACAAAGAGTGGCCTTTGAAATCCCAAGAGATTTGTTACTTCTTAGAAGCCTTCAATCTGCCCTGCCAGCCATTTGCTGTTGCTGCAGGGTACCTACCCAGGAAACAGCTTGGGTGCTTCCTCCAGCAGAGAACAGCACAAGGATGGTACTTCGCACCAAAGAAACCATTTCCACTTAAAAAAAAAAAAAACACGAAAAGTTTTTTAAAAAATTACTACACTTTAGCTCTGTATCACCAGAATAACAAAAATGGTAATTTCCAATTTCCTCCTCTGTATTATTTTATATATATATATGTGTGTGTGTGAGTGTAAAAAGGCATTGATGGTTTCCCCTTTGATTCAGTAGAGTAATTCTCTACATTTTATAAAATCCTTTGGCAAATGAAACTTAACCTTTACAAAGCAACACTTCTAGTAGGAAAGGTAATTAGCCAAGTAACTGGTGACTTATGACCTGGCTGCAGCAGGCAGCACACCGACTGCAGAAGTACAGAAACTTAAATCCCTAGGTAGATGTAAAAAGGCAAAAAGAACAAGGCATGTTATTGTGATGTATTACCACAGGGATTTGGTACAAAAGCCAGGAGGAGAGAAGGGCAGGTGCAGCACATAATCACTTTATCAGCCAGCAGGTCCTGGTCAAGAACTGTTTTGGATCTGGACAACACTTGGTCCAATGACCAATTTAAGCAAAATAGAAATACTTATTCCTCTCTATCAGCTATGATTTAAACCTAATAACATGTAGAAGCAAAAAAAAAAACAAAACCCAAAAAAAAAACACCACTCAAATTTTTTGGACATGACTGTGATTACTTTGAAAAAGGTAACTTGGGAGAAAACAAAGACAACAGGCAGCGACCACACAGACCATGTGAAAAACTCACCAGTTAGCAATGCTTACCTAGGTGTACTGCACTGGTTTAGAGATGAACCTGCTATTTTAAAACCACTCTGAAGACCATCAACAGCAGAAGAGTAAGCTTGTTTTAAAAACAAGATAATTCAGAAATATTAAGAATTATCTTAACAAGCTTCCCTTAAGAGAAAAACAAAGCACCTACTGGGTGCTCCACAGGATAACCACTGATTACAGCTGGGAGTAACCACACACAGATTAAACAACGAAGTGTTGTGTGACAGGAAGGAGACTGAAATAATACGAAATATTCCCACTATATAAAAATAGCCCAGGCACTCTGATGTTAGAAGCCCTCTGGAGTTTCCAGAACAAGAGTTGTCTCTTTCCATGATCAGCCCTCACGTCTCTGTGTGCTTGTACCTATTTATATACTTGCAATAAAAAATTAGCAGTGCTGACTCCTTTCTGGAGTCCCACTCCCAGGAATAGCTTCTGCAGCAGCTCCCGGAACAGCTTCAGCCCCTTGGCACCGATGCCCAACAGCCACACAACTCCAGCTTCTCATGGGTTAAAAAAACTCGTTTAAAAAGCAGTACAGCCGACCCTGCACTGCTACAGCAGCACTGCACGCATGGCCAGGGGGACTCCATCCCTTTCTTCCTTTGCTAGAGCACTGGAATGCCCAGCCCTGAACCCCACCAGGGCTCCCATGGCAGAAGAGGCTGCACAGAGCACCCCAAAACAGATGGGGGAACCCCCGCTTCAGCTTTTCCAAAGGCAGGGTCAGGGAAAGCCAAAAGGTGCACTGGAAAAGCCCAGGATTCCGTGGATTCCCTCCTTGCAGGGAGCTGGAGATAAAACTCCACAGCTCCAGAAAGAGTGTGGATACTCCACTGCACAGCTCTGCATATACTATCTCTGCATCCTCCCTCGGAGTTCAGATATCCAAAATACCCAAAGCCACCATTCTCAGGCTGGTTTGCTTTGGAGTAGAGCTTGTTTGTGGGGTTTTTCTGAGCTTTTTCTGTCCTCCTGGAGCTCCACCTGACCACACAGAGCACCCAAAACCTCAGAATTAAGGGCATCTCCTGGAAAAGCTCCCAAAGCAATGCTCTGGGCTTAAGACAAAGCAATTCTGCTAGTATAAAAACAGGTCATTTGTTGCTTCAGGTTCAGCATTCTTAAATCTTTGGAAAGCTAAGTCTTGACACAGAGACTGGGGTAGTGTAAAACAGGCTGTAGGCTGGGCACAGCTGTAAGCAAGGCTGGGAGATCTCCTCGGAGAGGGGGTTCTGCAACGTGTAAAAGCCAATAGTTTATCCTCAGGTAATAGTTTATCCTCAGTAAGAGGACAGGACAGAGGAGCTCACAGATAAAACAGATGCCTCGATGGGAGATGCAGTGATGAGTTAGTTCAGAACCAGCAGACTCTGCTGTCACAGGGAGCCTCTTTTCACACTTCTTCACTCCTCATCAGCCTTAGAGATTTGCTCAGGTGATAACAGGAGTATTTGACTTCCAAATCCTGCAATGTAAATACCCTGCGGGTTAACCCCTCCTCACCATTCCACCATCAGCCCTGGAGAGGCACCACCTGCCCTGCTGTGCTCTCAAGTACCAGAGCTTGAGAATAAAATCTATTTAATGAGCATAAGCACACACAGGGCACCACTTTGCAGAACCTGCTCCCAGGGAACAGATCTCGCTTCCCTCTGATGCCTGAGCTGGTTTACAACTGCAGGAACACTCAGCTGGCTTCCACATTTCAGCACTTTGAGCTGAGTCAGTGAAATCCACGCAAACCACCCAAACTGCATGCCGCAGGCTTGTCACTCAGAACAGATTGTGTAGATACTCACCAGCACAGCACACAACACCTACGCTGCTAACGGAGAGCTTTCACTCACGGGGACAGACATCAATCCCCCTCACCCAGGAACTCCAACACCACCCCACCCACTGCTGGAGCCATCGGTGATCTGCCAACAGCTCAGCCTGGCTGGGGTGGTTTTGGGGCTCCTCTCAGGCTCTGGCCCACACACAGTGCTCACAAGCCCTCACTAGTGACACATCCCGGGATGAGCACACCAGCCCCTCACAGCAAACACTGGCTGTGCTGAACACACACACTGGTGGCACAGAATTGCCTCCTGTACACACCCCACCAATACAACTCTGCCTCACCCCAAAAACACCAGTGAGATCCTATGTAAGAGCTGGGTGCAGCTGCAGTATTAACAATGCAAAGTCAGGCTTGGAGCATCTCTCAAGAGTGCACTAACACTGTAGCAAACTTTAGTTTCATTCCCAGCAGACACATCCCAATGCCTTCCATTTAGCTGGGGTATGGTACACTACAGTAAATCACTATTAGCCTACACTCCAAATCATTGTTCCTCACTGTCAGCACGTGGTGCAGCCAGAAAGGCTCCACACTTAGGGAGAACATCTTTTCCTCTTGTTTGCACAGGGATTTGAAGACCAGATTACAGCTCTCCAGGCATAAGGAAGATTACAACCCAGCCTCAGATTAAATTCTGGAGTAGAAAATCAGCTGCAGGGACACCCTCATAGGTGCTCTGCAGTCGTGGCTCAACCAAGAGAGTATTGCTGTGCTTGGCCTGTTGCCTTCCCTGCTGCTCAGAATCACCCCCACACCACATCTGGGCATAGGACTCTGGGGACAGGCTTCCATCAGGGTCCCACAGTGGTATCAGCCCAGCTAGCTACAGTAAGCCACACCAGCAAAAAGACTCCTCTGGATCTCACAGTATTTTAGCTGGGGGGAAAACAGTGTTGAAAACTTGCTGGAACTGCCCACCCACTTCACAGACCACATCTGCTGGTGCTGAGGCCACTGCAGCAACCCCACACTGCAGTGCTGGGGCACATCCACAAGTTTGGCCACACAATCCACATGTAACCACACAGTTTTAGGAGGACAGGCTAGGAAAAACACCCAGAAAATCAAGAATCCAAGCAACCCTCTCAAGAGGTTCCCCACAGCAGATGGAACACTCAAAAAAGGCCAATGGCAACCCAAATTAGCAGAGGACAGCAATGCAGCAGCAGTCTCAACACCACCATATCAATCGACCTTTCCACATCCACAGCTCAGGCTCAGCTCTCTCCCTTGCAAAAGCACCCAGATCCCATCACTCCATCAGCAGAGAGACACTCCCAGCTCTTACACTCAGCCTCTACAGCACCCTCAGCTCCAGCCCCACTTCAGGTCACACCGTTCTGCCAATCTCAAGCTGGGACAAACCAAGGGGCCCCCACTCCCAGGGCAGCAATTCCAGATAGGATGCAGCTCCACTCCCAACTTCAAGGCTGAGAGTCAAAGAGCCAAAAAAAAAAAATGGAGCATGACCATGGCTTAAGGGTGAACAGAGTGGACATCCTTCCAGCCTGGAAAGAAACATCCCCCTTCCTAGCAAAGATTCTCCCTGAATTAGCAGCAGCAAGATGCACCTTCTTTAAAAACAAGGTGGAAGAGGTCATTGGAGACTGTAACTCACAATCAGCAAAAAAAGCTCCTTTATTTCTTACTTGTCTACTGAAGCCACACTTAGTGAAATCCATTAAACACCAGTTTTCTTTAAAAATGTTTTTTATTGGTAAGTCCACCATAATCATTTACATATTACAGTACCAAACCCCCAAAATGTGCTTCCCTGGACCGCCACAGGTGTTCCAGGGTCTTTTCAAGTTGTGTTTTGGGCTATTTAAATGATGGACAAACCTTAGTATCGAAGTTTTCTTCCTTCATGTCCCTTGAAGCCGTGGAGCCAGCAGCAAGGACAGTCCTGTGAGCAGTGATGACTGACACAAGCCACACTGTCAGCGATGAAGGTCTTGCGGTTTACAGATGGATACCGTGCAATTTTTCTCCTACTAAACTAATCAAAATTGCATCGTGATCCACCCGACAACAGCAAAACAAGAGCTTTACCAAGCTGGCAAATTTGGGGCGGTTCAGCCTGATGACAAGTCCTCCTTTCCTCCACAGGCCGGGACAAGTGCAATACTCTACACACAGCTACAAGTAATGCAACAAATCCCCACCCATGGAGAAATCAGTGCAAAGGATCTTCAAATCTTCCATGAAAGAAAAAAAAAAAAAAACACCACCAAAAAACAGCGGGAGAGGGGAGAAGGAAAAAAAAAAGCTCGAAAACCCATTATTCACCACAGATTCACCACCACCACAGTCAGTTTTGCATGGATTTGCACAGCAATTTTAGTAAGCTGGGATGCAAACCTGCAAAACTGACTGTAATCAGCACCATCTTCTCCAGCAACTAGCACTGGCTAGGATGCACTTTATCTAGCAGTACTGTAAGTGCCCACATTACAGTAGGTCCAATTCCAAGCTACCTGCACTATGAGCACTTTGATACTGCTAGGACAAAACTACTTCCTGAGCAATTGCCTTCAATGGAAAAAAAAACCCCTTTAACTTAAAAACGGTAATTGGTGAGCCAAAGTCAGATGGACGTAGATTTTTTGGATGTGCAGGCAGCAGCTTGTGCCAGAAGGAGCATTTAGGGCAGTAGATTCTACGCTACTTCACTAACTGCACTAGATGCACCTTAACACAAGGACCATTTGCAGCGTGGCTCTAACGCAGCACAACAATCCTGTTTCATGTCCGTGCCCTGCCAACATCATGGAATTGCCACAGTAATGCCAGAAGTGCTTAAACTGCAGTAGATCCTAAACTCTACCTGCACTGTAAGCACTTTTGCACAACTCGAGGCCCATCACCAGAGACAAATTCTTCTGTTTCAAGGTCTTGTTTCAGTGCAGCTGAAGCATCACAGAAGCATCTTGACTGAAGCACAGGAGCCAACAGTACCTGCCAAGAGAGAAGACCTATATTAATGATGCATAACACAGATATGGATTTGCTACTTAATTTAGGAGAGATTTTTCTTATTAAAGCGTAGAGCAGAAATAGGTTCAGTTTTGAGAAGGCAGTGAAACTGAGAGCACACCAAATGAGGAAAGGTTTGCAGCCAGTTCTGCCTTGAATTAAGGTAAAAATGGCTTCTTCCAGATTTTAATGGCAGTTGAAAAGCACCATAATATATAACATTTTCATTTCCTGCTCTCATGTGTTACTACAGCACAAGAGACATTTTAGTCGACCTTTCCCCTGGAGCTTTACCGAGGTCTTGCATCACCCAACCACCAAACATATCCCCCCGAGTAGCACAAGAAAAGTTCTGACACATGATCCCACACCCTCCGCATCAGATAATGGAGTATCTGTACTTCAGATTATGCGTGAGCTGTGGTGCAACACAAAAGCAACGGACTCTCCGCATAGGAAGGGAAGAGGGAAAACTTCCCATTAACAAATTTCTATTTCCCTCCACAGCCGCGCTGTCAGAACCCGGCCTTACAAACCTGCGGGGGTGGGAAGTCTCTGGTCGGGGATGCCCCGGGGCAGCACCCCGAGGGACTCTCCCCGAAGAGAAGCCGCTCCCGGTGCCGGGGTGGTTATGCCAAGGAGGGCCCCCACCCCCGCGGGGAATTATCTGCCCCCGGGCCGCCGTTATCTCCCAGCACTGACCATCTGCTCGGCGGTGCGGGCACCGGGATTACTCGGCCCTGCTCGCCACGTGCACGGCGTCCCCCAAGCCCGGTGCAACCCGAGCATCCCTGGGGGAACCCCTCGGCGCTGGCACCGGCACTTGCAGAGGGGGAGCGGCGGCCCCGTCCCGGGAGGGGTCTCGGGGCGCCCCGCCACGTGCTGCCCGCCCCGTCCGGGGCCGCCCCCGAGACGGGGAAAGCGCCCGCGATCCCGTTCGTACAAAATTTATTGAGCGGAAAAGTGGGGTAAGCAACAACGCGCGGGGTGAGGGGGACGAGCGGGGCGCAGTGGAAGGGGGAACACACGAACACGCTGTTGAATATCAACAGTACTAAGAGGGGCGCGGGCAGGATTAGGCGTAGAGATCCTCGCGGTCGGCAGAGTAAACCTCCCCCTCCTGCAGCAGGGCGAAGTTGAGGAAGTGAGAGGGGCGATGGACCTCGTGGTAAAACTCCTTGGGGTTGGCGAGCTGCAGCTCGTACTTCATGTTGGGGTCGTGGCGGACACCTGGAAAAGAGGGAGCGTCACACACCTGAGCACTCCTTCTGCCTCCTCCATCCTTCAGGAGCCTAGCAAAGCCCTCCATCTTTCTACAACCATTTCAATGCAAAATCATCCCTCTTTGGGTTCCTCCCCTCAAGAGATTTACAGTCCTTTTATGCTAGTCCAGTGTTCTGTCACTCTCATTTCCTGACCCCTACTCCAGCTGCCCGTGGTGTTCATGATACCAGGACCTCCCTGCAGGGAACAGCTCCTCTCTTGCATTTTCCATTATCTCTTCTGCCTGACAGGGATTAATTATTCAGTGGTGACAGACTATGCACTACAATCCAGACAGAAATGGGATCTATTTTAACTCTCTAGCCACCAAAAACATTATTGAACTGACATCCCAGTGCTACTACTAAGGGAAGTTCAGGGTACAGTGCTGGTATCCCTGCCAGCTGCTCTGAGGAAGCTTTGGAGTGTGTAAGGAGCGATTCCCTCCTCCCCACGCTCCTGATACTGCCTCCTTTCCCCTCCCCTGCCCAGGCCAGCTCACCCATGAAGTTGTAGTTCCAGGAGCCCTGTGCTGGGACCATGAAGAAGCCGAGGAAACGGTCGGACAGGAGCATCTGCACCCTCTCGTAGTGGGAGGGGAGGTAACCCTTGGGATTGTTCCCTTTGTCCGTGTTCTGCCGGCCCCACTCGTACCCGCTCGGGGTCAGCTTGTAGGCTGTCAGCGTGCAGGAGCCAGGGGTGAAACTGGAAAGGAGAAGACATGAGGCAAGTCACACTCAGCTGGGGCAGAGCAGGGAAAGCAGGAATGAGCCAACACTCTCTTTCTGCCAGTTTTATTTTGAGTTCCCCAGCTCTGCAGCAAGACCCCCCTCAGAGGGGTGTCAGAAGCCTCCCTGCCCCTCACCTGCAGGTGATGATGATGGTCTTCTCCCCATCCCAGGAGGGGTTGTCAGCCATGACCTTGGCGTGGGTGGTGACATCCTGTGGTGACAGCTGAGGGGACTCGTTTGGTTGGGTGTGAATCCATCCCAGAGGTTCCATTTCCTGACAAAAAGAGAGTGGTTTAGAGAAAAATCAAAACCATTTAAAATGAGACCACTTCAAGGCCTGGCAAAAAGGACACAGAGATCACAGGCTTCCCCCTCACTTGATCTCAATCAGGTTTGGCTTCAGTCCTACAGCTACAAAAGACTAAGGGAAGCTGCTCCACCACCTCAGGTCCCTGTTAGTGACCTTCCACCCACCCTGGAAGCTGAACTGTGACTCACCTTGAGATACTCATGCTGTGGCAGCTGCCCTGGGAGGTGCACAGTCTGGTGTGTCCCCCACTGGGGCACCATCACAATGCACCGGATCTCCTTCACCTGGGGGTTGTCTGGAGGGCTCACTCCATACAGGTAACCTGCAATCTAAGACACACACACCTGCCTTAGAAGGCCAGAAGAGACCTCTGTGTAACTGTGAGAGTGGGAACTCCTTAATTCCTGAGGAGAGCATGAGAGGGATTCACATGGACAAACCACAGCAGTTTCCCAGCCCCTCACCAAGAGTTCCCCCCTGGCGTGCTTGAGTGGGGCACAACTGTAACAAACTCACCTGGGCCCGCAGGTCTGAGATGCAGATGAACTTCTTCAACACGTTTTTGGGAAGAATGTAGGTGTAACCTGTCTCCTTTATGTCATCTGATGAGACATAGATGTGGTTTGTCCGCAGGTGGAGGTTGGCGGCAGAAATTGCTCTGTGAGGAGGAGACCACGATCAGAGAGGGGACACAGATCCTCTCTGAGCGTTCCAACCCTTTCCACCACCCCTGCCTGCCTTTCCTACCTGACCCTCCACTCAGTCTTGGAGGAGAAGGTCTGGGTTTCGTAGTTGCTGGTGGTGGAGGTGATGATTTCATCCCCGTGTTTGTTCACCGTGCGGGTCTGTGTGGCTGTCAGCTGCGACTGCTCCTTGGTTTGCTTCTCAATTTCTGCAATCTGCTGCCTCTGCTGAGATGGGGCAGAGATCTCCATGCCCAGGATGATGTCTCGGATCTCGGACTGGGTCAAGGATGCAACGTTCACGCTGGAAGGGAAAATTCACCCCAGTCAAGCATTTCAAACTACATTCTGGAGTCTTCTCACCTTCAGGCACAAGCTCAGAACATCCACCATAAAAAAATTAAATGCAACTTTCTAAACAAAAGAAGGGCCATGAGCACATGATGCTCAGATCAAAGATTTGGTGCAGACATTTTTATCTATCTAACCAAGAAGTTATTAATAATAACCAGCTTTCCCTACAAAGCTGAGAGTGCATTGACAAAGGCCCTTGGCCACAGCCTTTAGGGCAAGAAGGAAAGGCTGACAGGATTATGCCTTACTTGTTCTTTTTGCCATAGTCAGCAAGGATGAGATCCTTCAGCTGCACCTCCACCTTGATCCACTCCTCATCAGTCAGGGTTGGCCAGATGTGGTGGGGCTCAGTGATGGTTGTCTTGTCTGGCTTCAGGATAACTTTGGCTCGATCGTTATTGACGTGCAGCGCCCGGAGAATCAGGATCAGACGGGAGAATGCCTTGGAGATGAAAAAAAGATGCAGTTAGAAAGAAGAAAATTAAATATACAAGGCCTTAGTACAGCATTCCTCTGTTTGAGCACATAGGACCTGCCAGGGAAATCCATCTAAAGGAAAATCCAGGCAGATTCAGAGCCAAGTGCTCCCAAACAAATCACCAAAGATATCTGAGGCCTTGGTTCCTGCCTCATTTATCAGCAGCAAAGCAAAATGCAGAAGACACATCTGTGCTTACTGTGTAGGAAGAGATGGTTTTCAGCCAGTCATCATAGAGATTGAAGAGAACCATCTGGGGTTCAGTGGCCTTCAGGATGAGATCACCAAACTTCTCCACTTTCAGACAGGCCTGGAAGGGTAGCTGCAACTCCGAGCCTTTGATCACAATATTGGGGAAATCCAGCAAGTGCACCTGGAGTTTATCAAGAGGAATCAGCTCACAACTACTGCAGAACATCACAGCACACAGAACTGTCCTGTTATCTCCCACAGATTTTACACATCCTCACAGAGCTGCATCCTTACCTCAAGTGGGTCCAGCATTCCCTTCCGTGTCACTATGATCTGCTTTGGCTGCTCCTCCACGGGAAGGGATCGGATCAAGGCAGCCACTTCTTCAGCAGTCTTCCACTTGGCCAGCTACAGAGAGACAGCAGGGTTAGAGAAATACCCCCCTGCTCTCCAGCAATGTCTCCATGTCTCTGGGAGCCAGAGGGATGCAAACCGAATTCTAAAAATACAATTGGAATTTATGGTTTGCTCCAGATCACTGACAAGGCCCAACATTTCCTCCTTACTGATCACAGAGGGCAGTTCCCATTCCTGGAGCTCAGTTACTCCTGAGTGGCTCAGAAAAAACCAGCTGGCTACTCCACCTCCCTGGATTTGCCACCTGAGTTTTCTCACTGCCCTGGATGTACAGCCAAGTGCACAGTGATCTGTGTAACAAGGAGCACAGCACTGATCCTCAAGCTCTGCTTGATGATGTGGGGTCTTTACACCTCAGAGCCTCAAAATCCCTAGAGCAGCAATGCCTGTGCCCTTCCACTTTTACATCCCATGCTCCTGCCTGCCTGACCATTTGGACTTTGGAACTCCAAACTCATTAAGAGGCAGGAGGATCAAAATTTTTGTGATGTTTTCTGCTCAAGGGAGTGTTGCAAGCAGTCAGAGTCCACCCCAGGTCACACCCAGGCCCTACCTGTCCCAGACGTTTCTGTCCTGCCCACACAGATGTGTGGATGATCTTCAGGAAGAGCTGTCCAGTTCTGGGATTGAAGATGAAAATGGCTCCATTGATGGGTTTTGTGGTCAAATTCCCTTCAAAAGTCTGAGGAAACAAGTGAGAGTGAGAAGTGCAGGGAGAGAAATGGAGCCCACCTACACCTTTTCACAAGAGCCAATGCTCTGTGTGCTTTGAGGAGCTCTGTAAGAGCTGCTCTGTGCACCTTGCAAAAATCTGGGTCCATGTGCTGCCTCCCAGATTTCCATCATGCATGAAAACCTCCACCCCATTCCATCCTTTCCCTGAGACACCTCTCTGGCCTCACCTTGTGGATAGTGACTCTGTACACGTTGGTGTCATCCACAAACCAGATGATCTGGTTGGAGAAGAGCTCCCCATAGTTCTGGGAGGACAGGTAGGGCTCTGTGGGCTCTGAGGAGTAGAGCTGCAGCCCTTTGCGGATTCGTTCCCTCAACACATACAGGGCAGGGTTTGCTTTCATGATTTTGGCCATGGCCTGCTGGATCAGAGGTTTGCTCCCAGGGAACCAGTTCCCATAAGCACTGAAGAAGGAAACAAACAGAAGTTGTTACCATTAGACCTGAAGAGACAACAGCCCCACTTTCCATGCAGCAGCCAGGCCCCTTTTCTACCTGCTGAAAATACAACTTTGTACTGCAATGTGACTTCTGTAATGTCCCTGGGAGCTGGTCACCTATGGCTTTTCCCTACACCCCCTCAGTGGGAAGCCACAGCACACACAGGCAGCAGTCCCAGAAAAGCTGCACCTTCTCTAACAAACACACTGGAGAACTGATTTCTGATTTTCCCCCTAGTTTCCAGTGAGAAATAGCTGTCCCCATTTGTAGGGACTTTGAAACAAGGCCTGTCCTTCAGCTCCAACAACAGAAATAGCCTAAGAAACAAATTATTAATGAACTGGAGGAACTGAACCACTATTATTGAGCAAAACTGGGCAACCTGAGATGTCTTATCCCACTCACTGCACATCTCCAGCTTCTGCCTGGAATCCTCTGACCTGGAATACAACCCAGTCTGGACATGCACTGAGACAACACCCACAAACTACCAATGCCAACCCTAGAAACGAAACCACAGAAGGTGCAGCTGTCACCTGTGCAAGTTGTAGGCCAGATCAATGGCAATGAGCACCCCAGTGGGAGAGGGGTAGATGCTCATGTTGTCCGTGGTGTAGTCCAGGAACTTGGCCCTGGCGTAGCGCTCGATGTCGTGGGAGTCGTAGTCGCCCCAGCGCAGCTGGATGTCAATCCAGTACTTCTGGGTGGTGGTGCTGTCCATCACATCCCTGAGGAGAAAACAAGCCAGCAAGAGTTCATCTTGCACAAAACTCCCCTGCAGTAACTGTCACCAAGCACGGACCCTGCAGCCAGCTCATATCCACATTGCACCCTGGAAAGGGACTCTACTGTTCTCATCGCACAGCAGTGAATGCAGAGGCTGTTGAAAGGTTTAAACAAAGCAGCAGCGAGTGCACTGCTGTGTAGTCACGAGGCTCATCTGCCCCAGGGACTGTCTGGTGAGGATTCAGTGAGAATTCACTCCTGATTCTGGCCCTGGGCCAGCTCAGCTTTCTGGAGTTTCTAGAAAAACCTTCAATAGCTCAGAGAAAAGTTCACCCAGAGGAGAGCAACAGAGGAGCAAAGACAGTGTTGGTGTTTTGCAGAAGGCAGTGCCAGGAAGTGCTGCAACCACCTACCCAAACAAGCCCTGTGCTTTGCTGGACACAATCTCCAGTGTCCCCTAGATGCCCAAGAGACAAGAGGCTCTGGATGACAGGCTTCAGCAGCTCTGCTCTGCAAGAAGACTGAGGAGAGGGAAAAGGGAAACTCACTTGGAATCTGCCAGCAAGGATGGACGTGACACATTCCACTTGTAGGAAGCAAAAAGAAGGATATCTGCACATGAGGAATTCATCTTGTAGGACTTCCTGGGATGGATGGTCTCTTTCTGCACTGTCTCAATCTCCAGAGCATCCAGCTCTTGATCAAACACCTGAGCAAAAGGCAGTCAAAGATGAGACATGTTCAAGCAACCCAGATAAGGAATCTATTCTCAACACCGCAGCAGGCAGGAAAATTCCATTTTCCATTTCTTCCCTTTCTCTGTCAAATTGCTGGAGGAAGACTGTTCCTGCTCCAAAAGGGCACAGAAACAAACCACCACTGCTCACCTGACACAAATCCATGACAATGCTCTCGTGGATCTTCTGCCACAAGTGAGCTCGGAAAATCTGGATGAGGGAAATCTTCAGTGTGGGGATTTTGCCATGCATGAAGATCCCTGTCAGGTCCAGCTGCACCTGGAAGCCAACATACACCTGCAAAGGAAAAGCAGCTGTGAGAACACACAACAGCACAACTGAGGAAATTTTTAAAATGGAGCCATCTTCTGTTAAGGAGATTTAGTAACACTGTAAGAGATGTTCTGAGAATTAATTGGATCAATTAACTGCTCCTATTTCAGTGGAAAAGTGGTGTCTGCTCCTAGAGGGACAAGCACCAGGTACTTACATTGGCCCTGTTAATGGTAGGAGACCACCAGAGAGTGAATCTTCTGTTTGGAATTTGGTTCAAACCCGATCTCTGGGCATTTGTCAGCTTCTTCCACTTCATGGACTCCTCAAAGCCACTGGCCTTCTCCCTGGAAAAGGCAGACCATCAACTGCATTAGATTCAATTGAATGAAATGTCCCTCATCTCTGCTGCTATGTGTCACTTGTAACAGAGTGACACTTAGAGACAGGGATCAGCCATGAGCTGGGAGGCTGTTACATGCCAAGAAATTTCCATGGATTTGCAAAAAGTTCAGTTGTAGCCCCCTCCCAGGTGCCCTCACAACTGAACTACACAACTGAAAACCAGCAGAAACTCAACACAATCAGCACAGCCTGAGCCCAGAGCCCACATCACAGTTCCTCTTACCAGAAGAGACCCTCCCACGTGGGGAAGTAGGTGCCCTTGAAGAGGGTGTGCTCCAGGATCCCTTCCACCCCGCCCAGGGCCTGGATCATGTCCGTGCGGTAGTTGTTCAGGTTCCAGAGTTTGCCATCGTGGCGCTGGTGTGTCCACCAAAAGGGATTCTGCTTCAACACCTGGAGACACAACAGCCAGCAGGTCACTCACCTGGCTGCACTCCTTGTAGGAACCAACATCGTGATGATGGTCAGTGAACAGGTAAAAAGCCTCGTGCCCTCAGTGCTGGAGGACACAGCTCACCTACAACACGAGTTCTGTCAGGACTACTCTGCAATTCACACTGGGTGGAACCTCAGGTGGTATTTTTATCTTTCAGGGACTGGCCTTCTACAGAGCTGTCATCAAAGGCTTTAAATAACAAATTATTCCACTGGTACTAAAACTTAATATTTTGGAATGTTTGTTTTGGGATAATTTTTCTCTCTCCAGAACTGATTCTGTAATATGCAGTTGTGTTTATTGGGGTTTTCTCTGATACATCACAATCTATCCAAATGCTTTCAAAAGGGGATAGCTACAAATTCTGGAGCATTTGGTTCCAAACAGCCTCTACCAACACAAGGCTGTAAATTCTTTCTGCAGCAGAGACAGAAGTGCACCTGCAATAATGCAAGGTAAAAGGCTTTTGTGTGGAACAGGTATCTGAACTTCATACTCAGGTGAAGAGATCTGTACCTGATACTGTTTGAAGTCAGTCCTGACTCTCCATCCTTTATCATAAGCCAGGGTATGCCGGTCCTTCTGGAAAAGGGTGTTAATCCGAGGGATTCCCCTGTCCCAGGAGTCCTCCAGATCCTCCAGCGTCAGACGCCTGCAGGAAAAAAATCCCCACACTTTGTTACCTCTCAAGTTACAGCAATGCATTAATGAGTTGTTCAGCTGATGAGATCACAGAAGTGACACTGAGCTCAGCGCCCTGGCAGGGGACACTAAAATGCCAAACGTCCTCCAGAGGTAAGGGAACAGCATTGCAGGTACCACAGGGCCAGCAAGGTCTCCAAAATCCCCAGACAGCAGAAAACTTCCCACTGCTGCCTGTCCTCCCACACACGGACACACACCTGTTCTGGGCTATAGCCTCCTGTCGTTTCAGGGCATACTCTGCCCACACCCTCTGAGAGTCAATGAATTCACTCTCCCATGGCTGGATGTAACGATACAGATTTGGGATGAGCTGGTCCTCCTCATGACTCATTCCTGAGCGGAAGTGAGTGATGCCAACATCTGTCTGCTTGGACCACCTGGAGAAAAGAGACAAGAATGAGGTAGGAACAACTGGGACTTCCCTTATCTGCTGTAAGCTCTGTACCATGGCATGGTTTAGCACTCATGGAGTATTTTTAGGGGAAAGAGCATCTAGGAGAACACTCAAGTCATACAGGAATTAGAACAGCACAACTCACCTCAGGTCAGACTGAGGGATGAGAACGTGGCCCATGGAGAGCATGCCCAGCCCCCCCAGCTCCTTAGGGGTGTAGAACACCACAGGAGGAAAACGGCTGGGCATTTTGGAATTCAGGCCGATCTTGATCCGAGTCTGGATTTTATTCTCACATTTCACCAGCAAATCCAGCAGCTCCTGAGTATTTACAACAGCTTCCCGGAAATAAGTCATCAAGCCAATCAGAGCTGTGTTCCATTTATTGACAATCTAGAAATGAAAGAAAAGGATCAGCTCCTGGCTCATTCCCCAGAAATCTGCAGAAAGTAGTCATAGATCTCCCTCCCCACTTACCTTAGTGAAGGTTGTGGAGCCAGAGGCCATGAGGATCTGCCTCACTCTGTTGTGAAACCTCTGCATGGACTCATCATCCACACGCAGGAAGCACTGAGCCGTGCGCTCCTTGGTGACCTAGGGAGCACAGACACATCAGTTCCCTCCTGGGAGCCCCTCTCCTGCTGCAGTGCATCCTCACACCCAAGTGGATGTTTCCAAATAATGGAAAGGGTTTCAATTTCACCTCAAGACTTTTAAGGAAGAAAAACTAGAATCTTCCATGCCCTTCTTACTGTGGTTGGGTCAGGGGCACCTGTTTGGTCTTTAGAATGTCTCTCAAAACTTCTGGCTGTTTCTATTGGGCAGCAAGCCAAATTATCCCTCCTTGATCATCGTGTATTTAAGAATGAGCACAAAGTCCCTCAATGCTTTTTGGGGTGTCTTAGCAGGTGCTAGAGGTTTCTCTGCACCGTGTCTGGCTTCTGTTTGTTTTGTATAGTTTGTTATTTTCTGCTTTTATTAAAACCTTTTGCTTTTCAAAATATACCCAATGAGCTGTCTCACAATTATTCTAAGCCATCTCTGGGAAGTTGTATCAGGACTTGATACACCTGCATGGGGCTCAGAACACTTAATAAAATTTAAGATTTTATCACTCTGCAACAGATGGAAATCCCACTGAGGGATTGCTGTCTCAGCCCACCTCATTCTGCAGGTTCCAGACCCCGTCCTTGTGGGTGAACTCCTCGTAGCTGGTGCGGCACTTGGGCAGGATGCGGCACTCGAAGCCGCACATGTTGAACAGCAGGTTGGGGTTGTCCTTGCTGTACACAGACACGAAGCTGTTCTCCCACTGCACCGTGGTCACCGAGCGGGGCAGACGGTTCTTGATGTCCCAGAACACAGCACGGCCACTGGGAAACACAATGTGCACAGTGACACGTCATAATTTGCCCAAACAACAACTGGGCAAGTTCACAGAGCTTCCCTAATTTTTCAGGATTTCAGCAGACTCCTCACTTCTCATCCTGAGCACCTATCAGTCCCAACAGTTACTTATCACTGATTTTCCCCTCTTTCCTGCCATTTCTTTCCCAGCTGCAGCACTTACAGGTTGACGTCGTGCTTCATGAGGCGCATGCGAGCGTCCCGGGGCCAGCACTTCTTGTTGTTGTAGCCCACAATGTTCTCGTTGTTGGGGTCTGGGTGCTCTGTCAGGTACCTCTGGATCAGGTCTCTTGCCTCGTCAGCTGTGAACCTGGAAATGCACAGAAAAGGATCTGGAATTGCATGGTTGACTTACCAGAAAGATAAGGATTTAATTAGGGAAAGCTTTTTGTCAGCCTGTTTCAAGGTTAACTATCCCGTTTTTGTGTTCTCCCAATGAATGGAGGAATTTCATTAGCATGGAGCAACTCAGGGTTTGGGTTATCTTTCCATGAAGAGACAGAAGAGGCTTATTTTATCAGTCTCTAATTTATAAATCCCTAACAATTTTGTATTTCTATTGATCATTTGTGTTTCTTGACATTTGTTGTGTTTCTGTTGGTCAAGTGAAGCTGCAGAAAAGCAAGAGGAGGCATGTGGGCATCCAGTTATCCAGGGAAGTCTGCCAATTCAAATATTCCTCATCTTCAACAGCAAAGGGAACAAAAGCCAGGAGCAGGAGCATACTAATTCTCCCTTTCCCTTGTGTTCACCTGAGGAAAGCAGGGCCCCAGAGAGCTCACCTGAAGAAGATGTGAATCCTGTCAATGTATCTGCAGAAGAGGCGAATGGGATGGGCCACCTCGGTGGCAATGTCCTGGAAGCTGAGGAAGTCATTTGGCATCTGGGGAGGCCCAGCCATCTCACTGGCCCTGTGCAGGCCCAGCACCAGCAGGTCCATCACAAGCCCGTAGTACTGGACAATGAAGGAAGCAAACTGCAGCCCACGAATAATCCCGTAGGAGTTTGTGTGATTCATGTCCTGAGGGGATGAAGGGGAATTGTGAGAAAACACATCCCAACACATCAGAACCCTTTCACTCGAGCAGCTCTTCCTCAGCAGGACCCAGAAGGGTTTTTTTACTCCCTAATCACTTTTCTTTGCCAAGTCTTGTGTTCCTCCTTTGCCACAGGTCCAAAACCTCCTCCCTAGTGGGTCCCTTTTAACACAAACCCCCTTTCCTGCCAACAACCATCACCTTGTAGTTGATCACCACGTTGTTCTTGGCTGTCATGTAGTCAGCAATGTTGTGATCAACGATGAGACGCAGCAGCCTGTTGAGCAAGGTCAGGTCAATCTTCTCATACATCTTCTCAAACCGAGATTCCAGCATCACGTTGCATTCCCCTTCACTCGTTTCCCAAACATCCTGCAGGTTATTAATGCCTGAGGGAACAATGTTGTGTTATCAGAACACAGAAGCAGCCACTAGGCACAGGAACTCAACATAAGTCTTGCAATGCCTGATTTTTCAGACTCTGGATCTTCCAGTCTATCCAGAAATGGGAGGAAAACTATGTAATCAACCATAAATGCTGTGCAGGTTGTTCTCCTCCAGTATATACATGTGTATTAACCTACAAAATACATCTCTGATTTTAATTATTGATTGCAAATTGCAAACCCAACATTCAGCTCCTAAGGGGACTTGTAGGACACAAGTTCCCCCATAGGAAAAATCATTTTTGCATAGAATCCAAGAGCCCACTGACCTTGGCACCACTTGTACACCAGCAGTGGGGGTGGTTCAGTGTCAGCAGGTTTGATCCAAGGAGGGAAAAGTCTTCGCTTATCAGCCTCATACCACAAGTACTGATCCAGATAAGCATCTGTGATCTTCTCCAGGGGCTCAACATCATAAACAGGGACCAAGTGGCTGTAGAGATCCATGAACTCAATTCCCACCTTAAAAAAAAAAATGAGGGGGAAAAACTGAGCCTGGTAGTTGGGAGAAAACACAAAGTTTTTGTGCCATTCAGCTTCTGAATGCAGCATAACATGGCTGGGCTTTTCACCCACCTCCTTGAAGGCTCTCTGAGTCAACAGATGTCGCTTGATTCTGGACAGAGCTTCGTGGGGATTATCATAAGCCTGCTCAATCAAGCCCAGCTCCTCTCTCTGTGACTGATTCAGGCGTGATTTCACACTGAAAACAAGGGAGAACAGCTCAGCACCTGCACATTAACAGCCTAATGGCCACTGCATTAAACTGAGGAATGATAATATTCAACCTGTAAATCCTCACAATCCACATCCCCAAACTTAGAAGTGTGGCAGTGGTTTTGTCCAAGTGATAGTCAATAAGAACTAAATAAGATAAATTGGCAACAAAACCAAACTAAATAAGATAAATTACCAAATAAGATTAATTGGCAGTACCAAAACCAACAGCTTTACCAGTCCACCAGGGTAAATTTTATACAATACTTCATCACAGGAATAATGGATAACGAAGCAGAAGCCTTTCCCAGTGCCCCTGAAGATCAAATTTCCCACTGCTTACCTGTAAGCTTCCTTCAGCCTCTCCAGGGCTAAGATCAGCAGCTTGGTGTCATGCTTGTAGGACAGTGGGGGGAAGGGAATGGGGGAGAACCTCCTGCTCTCCAGCCAGTGCACTGTGGTTGTGTACACAGCAACAGCTTCTTCTGCAGTGATGTAAGGCCCATCCTGCAGAACCACACCACCAGAATTAATCAGTGAAAGCTTCCCTATGAAAACAGCATTAATTTGGGCAATTTCAGGGAGGACAGAAGTACCTTCAGGTAATTATGCTGCCGTTCCTGCTCAGCTTTCAGGTAAAGCCTGGTCAGCCTGCCCAGGTTCTTCTTACAGACAGTTTTGTCCACGGTGGCTCCACGACGGATCCGCTCCCGGTTGTAGTGAGCTGTGTTTGTCCACCAGTCAGCTTTGGCCTTCACATACCTCAGGATCATGTTCTCAATAGGAGTTGGCAGCCCTGGCACCTGGGGAGAGACAGGAACTTGAGTGGGAACTTCCAAGTGAACTCTTGAGTGGGAGCCTTTCAAGAGCAGCTCCACTTGGGTGATGTTAGAATTGAACCCAAAGGCCATGGGAGAGATTTACCTTCCAGGGAATATTGGCCTTCCAGCACCGCCAAGCCTCACTCAGGTGCTGCAGGATGGTTCTGGCTTTGTTCTGCTTGATCCCTTCTGGCATCATGTCCAGGATGTCGTGCATCACAGCTGCCCTGAGCTCCAGGTCAAAGTGGGACTCCACGCGCTGCTTCGTGACAGTCTTTGCGACACCCTTTGAGTGACGGCCTGGAAAGAGCAAAAGTCCTTCAGGAATTCTGACACCACCAGGCAGTGATTCTCCTTCCTGATTCAGGAATGCATGGAGGTGCAGGATGTCCGGAGAAATTACACTGCCAGGAGTCTGGAGTAAGATGATTAAGTGGATATGGAACAGGAAATCCCAGTTCCATTTAGAATCTGTTCTGGGGGCAGATCTGGATCTTGGAAGAGCTCTAAACTGGTCAATGGAGCATGGATAAAGACCATCAGTGTGAACAGAAAACTGGCTGGCAAGCAAACAGTATTAATCTTTACCACACACTCCTCCCATGTGCAGGATTTACAGGGTGCTGACCTTCAAACTGCCTGGCCAGCAGATTCCCCAGCCAGCGTTCCAGCAGTGGGGTGATGCCCCTCATGAAGAACAGCCACACTCTCCAGCCAGGAGCCCAGAAACCACAGCCAGGACCTTTGCCCACAGGCCCCTGGAAGAACAGAGACATGGTAAGAGCAGGTAATTTATTGACATTCCAGAATCCCTCCCTCGTTCCTTTACATGGGGTCAGTATCATGGATACATGGATACATGGAAAGGTGCAACTTACTGTGTTAAACCTGTAGTAGATGAGATGTTTCAGGTCCTTGCACATTCGAATTTGCCTCATCAGTTTGTATTTGTACCGGTACATCCCCGTGAGCTGACCCACGTGGGCAAAGATGTACTGCAGGCCATCTGCCAGCTGAGACATGGAACACAGTCAGGGATAACAACCATCACCTCCAGCAGCCAGGTTTATTGGGCAGAGTGTATATCAGGCCATACAAAGCTTCTAACACTGGCTCAGACAATGATCAATTCTTATAAACTAATATAAAAGCAGAATTTCAAATGATGCTGCATATTTTCAGTGTTTCCCCTGTTCTCCATAACACTGCATAATTCAGCAGCTTTGTGCCTCCCAGAGAAGCTATTTCCCATATAAAATATTCCAATTCTCCCCTCAACTTCCTCTCACAATGTCTAAAAACAAACAAACAAAAACCCAAATAGCCTACCTGAAATGCATCCACATTTCCCAGTCTGTACTGGACGTGGCTGTCCACCACCAGCTTAGTCAGCCTCAGGACCTCTCGGCACAGATGGAAAGCATTCCCAAAACGGGATTTTTTTCTTTCCTTGATAAGACAAAATATTCAGAATGTAGGTAACAATGTCACAGAAATGTGAAACAACTCTAATTTAGTCAACAGCTGAAGGCTACACTGTGGCCTCTCTTTCCTCACTGACTCACAATGACCTTCACAGTAAACTCTGCTCTTGCGTACAACAGCACGTGGACTGATACCTTTGTGGTGAGGGTCTTCACAGGCTTCAGGTTGAAGTTGTAATCCAAGTGAAGGTAATTCAGGTTCTTTCTGTGGATCAGCAAGTTCAGCATGTTGTAGCCCTGGCGACACACTTGCAGGCCAACTTCCACCCAGTCCAGCTTGGTCGACTGGAAAAACTTGGTAGCCTTGAAGGAGCGGAACAGGTACCTGGAGAGAGCAGAGACCACAGTCAGCTCAATCCCCTACAGAGATCAGCATCTCCCCACTGAATAAAGCCCTCTCACCTCTTCTTCTGGGCCTTGGGAGGTCTGTGTTTGAGTGCATTCAGGACATAGTACTTCAGGAGCTTCTGGTAGGAGACTCTCACCTTGACTGGCTGTCCTGCTGGGCAGTGCTCACGGTACCTGTGGATAAATCACACTCCAAAGCTTCAGCTAACTCACATTCCTTACAGGGAAGTGTCCAGAAACTCTCCTAAAATCTCTAGAAACCAGTCACCATAATGTCTTTAATTAATTTTCATTATAACAAGGTGGTAACATCATGATCACTACATCAGCCCTTCTCCCAGGACAGAACTCACCAGTTCTTGACCAGTGGGATGTCAAGAGCTCTTCGTGTTCTGCCAGACCTCAGATTGAAGGGTCGTGGGGCCCACAGCAAGGCAATGCCATTGGCTGTGTTATCAGTGTAGAGAGGGGTATCCTTCAGAAAAGGCTCCACAAACTCTGGCAGCTCAAACTCTTCATCATCATCAGGCAGTGGTTCCTGGCTCTGAAATACAAAAGCACCACACAAGCTGTTTCCTGGTTGCTTCAGCTCAGTTTCTGAGTTAAGCAAGTTAAAAAAAACACCTCTTTGTTCTCATGGAAGAAGTGTGGTTGTACTGAGCATGAGCGAAGCAAAAAGCACTCAACAGGGCAAACTGTGCCTACCAGACCCTGAGTTAGGTGTTATGGAGGTAACTTCAGGGAGATGTCAGCTCCATTAACAGACCAAGGGCAAGCAGAAAGATAAATAATCTCTCAGAAGACTCTAACACTATTAATTAGACACTGGGCTTTATCCTACAGAAAACAAAGGAGATAACTTAGTGCAACTCCAGAAGTAGCGCAAGAAGTGGCAACTCTGGCTTTTTTTGTCAAAAGGCTGGTGCCTTTTCTTGAAATATCTATGTTTGTGTGCTGCTATCAGAAGCAAGGTACTAAAGCCCTCTACTTCCACAGAGAGGGTTTATCACAGTAAACCCAGTGACTCACCTTGACAGAATGTCTGTGTGAAATGGGGTTGATCAGAGGATCAAAGTAAAAAGCTGGGAGGTCAGGATCTTCTGTTTTAATGAAAACAACGTTTGGAGTATGATACCTGCAATAAAAATATGCATTAGAGCCTCTGACAGCCTTTCCCTCCTCTCCTGGCTCTGGAGGCTGCTGCACTTACCAGGTGAGGTGGACATGGTGTGGCAGGTTGTTGTACAGGTACGGGAAAGCGATTTTGTACTCTGTCCTGATGGGCTGCCTGATGATGATTTTATTGATGTCATTAAATTCATTCCAGTCTTCATCCCTTAAAATGAGACAAGAAATTGTTATGCAGGCATTCAGGGTGAGAGAGACAAACATCTGTGACTGAAAACATGCTATGAGCATGATAGCCTAGATAACCATCCCTCTCTCTCCTAAACCCAACACTTACTGAAGATTGATGTCTCTGACAAGGGGCTCAAACTTGGGACCTCCAGGAATGGCCATGTTGAGTGCCTTGGAGGTGAAGAAGGCTTTCAGGTCAAACAGATAG
Organism: Argya squamiceps; assembly: GCA_037834095.1. NCBI lineage: Eukaryota > Metazoa > Chordata > Aves > Passeriformes > Leiothrichidae > Argya > Argya squamiceps. Next base: position 4,883,622 of record JBBMKD010000063.1, on the reverse strand, counting down.
AAGTAGTTGTCATCCACCAGGTCAGTGAGCAGCTGGTTGGCCAGGCGGTACAGGGTGGACATCATGGGCAGGGTGAACTGCCAGCGCTGGTACGTGGAGCCGTTGACATACCTGGGAAAGAGAGCAGGGCATGGACACTCCAGACACAGCCACAGCACCAGAATAACCAAATAACCACCTCTTGCCACCCATCATTCATCAAGCACAGGTAACACACATTGTCTCTAGGCTGCAGGAAAGGCTGCAGCACTGTTAAAGACCACTCTGGACTTTTCCTGCCTAGAAAATGCTGGCTGCTCCAGTTCCTCTCCTCCTGTGTGTCCAAACTGACACAGAATATCTGTGCACCTTTAGCAAACAATCAGTTTCAAATTCCAGCTAGACAATGCAGGCTGTCAGCTCAACAGCATGGTCAGAAATATCAGTTTTAGCAGGTAAGTTGGTAACAGGCCTCCTGGACAGAGGGGCCTTGCTGGATGCTGAATCATAGAATCCCAGAATGGTTTGGGTTGGAAGGAACCTTAAAGCTCATCTTGTTCCAACCCTTCCACCTTCCACTATCCCAGGCTGCTCCATCCAACCTGGCTTTGATCACTTCCAGGGATGGGGCAGCCACAGCTTCTCTGAGCAACCTGCAAGCCAAAGATGCAGCTTTCCAACACTCAGGTTTTCCCTCCCACCCTTGAGGGAAGGTTTTTCTCTCCCAACTAACATCACACAAAGGTTAATTAGTGCTCTGCACAGGTAATTCATGCACTGATTGTTTTTCCCCTCTCCCACTGAATTGTGCTACCACAGCCACTTACTTCCTGTTGTCCTTCAGAGGCTGGTGGTCATAGAACCAGTCCAGCACGGGGGCATCCTCCTCTGGATCCAGCTCCAGCTGAATGGCTTCCAGGGGCTCCACATCCAGGATGTTATCAGCATAATCCAGAGGAGGTTCTTCATCATCAAATGGGGGGAATCTCATCCTCTTGAAGTGACGCCTGTCCCTCTTCTCCCGCCTCATCATAATCCACATGGAGCTGCAGGAAACCAAGGGAAGGTTAAAACCAGGGGGGATTTTATGGTGGATGCAAAAAGGTTTTCTCCGCCTGGATGAAGCAGGAGGCACCTACCCCCACTGGGCAATGTAGACAGGCTCAATGACCCAGGGGATCTCGTTGACAAAGGAGATGGCGCCAGTGATGTGGTACAGGACAGGAACGTCCCGGATCTGCTCCCAGGGCATGGGCATGTTCTCCAGCAGCTTCAGCACAGCATGGGGCATGTACTTCAGAGCACTGCAGCCACAAAACAAGGAAAAACACGCTGGAGTGGATCTCAAGGACAGACAAACACCTGCCACAAGCCAAACAACTTCCCAGTATTCCCTCCTGTGAGCTGCTCATCTGATCCGCTCAAAAAGCAAATCCATGAATTTCCCACTCTGCCTTTGTATTATCAAGACGTTTTCCAATTATTTGGCCTTCAAGAATGTTGCAAACAAAAGCTGAAGTTTTTAAGTGAGTTTCCAGCGTTTTTAAGGGCAATGGTAAGTTACTGCAGCAGATCACGACGGGCACTAGACAGCTCTCTACACCCAAACACCAAAGAAACACTCAGGATGCTTTTCAACCTAGCAAAAAACACTTCATACTCTCCCCAACTTCTTCTAAGACACTGTGTTATATGCAGAGTAATGTGTTTTCTCATAAATTCAAAGAAACAATTCCTTTTGCTGATGCTCTTTTGCACTGATACCTCACAGCAACACACTGAGCTACAACTGACACAGAAAGCCCTTTGGTGAAGGGGCTCTCCCTTCTAGGATGCATTATCCAGGCTAATAGTTTTTTCTCATAAATTCAAAGCACCAACTCCTTTTGCTGAGCCTTCCCTGCACTGATATCCTGAGCGAGCCACAATGGACATGAAAAGCCCTCTGGAGAAGGATCTCTCCCTTCAACAATTCGCAAGGCAGCATCGGAGGATGCCCCGAGCTCCCCCTCTGTCACACACCGGGGACCCCTTACCCCAGGTAAACGCGCTTGTCGTGCCGGAACTTCCTATTGGTCATGTCGCCGTGGTCGCGGATGATTTTGCGGACATGCTCGGGGGGCATGTCCTCCTTCTGCGCGTCCACGAAGCCGAATTTCCTCTTCTCCGCATAGCGCTTGGCCTGCAGCTGCTGCCACTTGCGGGCTGCGGGGACACAGAGGGGGCGGGTCAGGCCTTGTCCCCCGCCGCGGAGGATCCGGGGTGCCGGGGCCGTACCCACCTTTCTCCTGCAGCTTCTCCTCGGACATGTAGTCGGGTAGCGGCGCCAGCGGGTTGGGCACCGGGGCGCAGCCGCCGCGGTACGGGAACACGGCGGCCATGGCGACGCACCTGCGGAGAGGGTGGAGAGTGGCTCAGGGCGAGGTGCGGGACCACGACCAAGCCGCCGTCTGTCGCCCCCCAGTCGCTCCCGCCTGCCCCGGGCCCACCCCGGACCCGCCGCTCTCCGTTGGCCTTACCGGCAGCCGCGACCCCCCGCGCTCCGCCACCACAATGGCGGCCCCGTGCCGCCGCCACCGCGCCTGTGAGACCCGGATGTAGGCGGGGCTCGCAGCACGGACTATCCAATCAGCTTTCAGGACATCTGACAGACAGCAAGTGCATCCTATCAGAGTGCAGGTGGGGCGGGGGCGGGCCTGAGGGCGGAAGAGGGGAGGAAGTTGTCTCTGGCGCTCACGTCCGGTGTGGCGTCCCGCTTTCCCCGGTCCCGCCCTTCGCTGCTTCCGATTGGCGGAGAGGGGCGGCGGGGGCGGTGTGGCGCCGCCTCTGATTGGACAGCGCCTGGCGCAGCTCACTCCTCGCTGCTGTAGGGGGCGCCCCGGCTGGGTCGCTCCCCCCCCCCCCTCTCACGAAGGGTGGTAGTGGCGGGGGGGGGACCCTCATGGGGACGTGTTGGACCCATCCCGGACACATCCCGGTGATGTCGCCTGTGAAGCAGCGCGGGGACATCCCCCACGGGGCCTGGACGTCCCCTCAGTGGGGCTGAGCCCATCTCAGCCAGCCCCCGTGCCCTAGGCAGGCGGGGGGATGCTGCGCCCCAGTGATGCCTCACCCCCAGCGCTGCCCCCATGGCCACACTATGGCCCCGAATCCCCCTAATCACCCACCTCGTTGCCCCCTTCCTGCCTCTCTCCAGGAGCACAGGTGCCCCCCAACTCTCAGTTCCTGCCCAGCATCTCTGAAAACGTGAGGTCCAGCTCACTGTGGATGGGTTCAATGTGCTGTCAGGGCCACTGAGCAGCCGGGCAGGCTCTTGCCTTAGGGTTTTGCCAGGGTAGGGGCTCCCATGGGGAGAGGGGTTTGTTCTGGAGGGATATTGGATGGGGCTGGAGCAGGGGTGATTGGGTGACAGGCTGGGGTGTTAATCCTCAGCAGCCGGGCAGGCTGTTGCCTTAGGGTTTTGCCAGGGTAGAGACTTCCATGAGAAGAGGGGTTTGTTCTGGAGGGATATTGGATGGGGCTGGAGCAGGGGTGATTGGGTGGCAGGCTGGGGTGTTGCTTCCCAGCAATTAATTCCCTGATGGAGTTGCTCCTTCCAGCCCCGTGGTCCCCCATAGGGTAGGAATAGAGAGGTGAGTCCTTCCTAAAACCTTTCAAGCCAAGGCTGTGGCACTTTCTATCGGGATGGACAAGCACAGGGCATCCCTACATCTGACCTTGGTGACCTGCAAAGCCACAGCTTATCCCACCTTAGCCCTGTGGGAAAATCACGGCGGATTAAGAGGTGCCCAAACCAGGCTCCCCTGGCCCCCCAACCCCACGTGCCCGGGGTACAGGACATCCACGTGACAGCAGGAATGTGGGAACACAATCCAGGCCTTGAGAAACATCCCGGCTGTGGGCAGAGGCTGGAGAGCAGAGGCAGCGTTTTTAGCAGATGCAGAGGCTGTGTTATGGGCAAGGATCAGTGGAGCAGCTCCTGGAAAATTTGGAGTACATGGGTCAAGCCAGAGAGGAAGCCCTGGGTGAGAGTTCTTCTCCAGCTGGGAGATATGAGGGGCACACAGGCACCTCCACACTGCTTGAGGTGACATAGCCAAACCTGGAGTAGTTGTGCCCAGCACCTGGAAGCTTCCCTGCTCTCCACAAATAGAAATATAAGCGGCTTTGGCCACGCATTGTCTCCAGCCTCACACTGCCCGTGGATCACTCGTCTTTCCCTGCCCAGCAGGAGTGTGTCTCCTTCCTCAAAACACGTGCCACCCTCTCTGAGCAGTGCCTTGCTCCAGCCTGACCCCAAGCTCTTCAAACAAAGTGAGAGATTTTGTGCTAAAGCTTATTTGCCACACAAAGGAAACGTGACTGACCCAGTGCATTTCTCCAGACTGGTTCACGTAACTCCAAGTGGGATGATCCTGTTACGTACACAGAGCTGGGCTGCTGGGGAACAGTCCAGTGTGTGAGAATCGGTGAGGAAAAGGAAATGTGGAGTAGAAAAACATTTTAAAACCTTCATCTTCCTCCACAGAAAGGAAAGGGGTGGGGGAAAAAAACCCAAACAACAAGAGAGGTAGAGTGTGCCAGTGTACAGTGTATTTTCACTCCATGGCAGGGAGACACAGGGTAAGGACTGTGCTAAGCAGTGACACCCCCAGAGTGGGCTGGGATGCTGAGTCCTCTTGTCCCTTCTCAGTCCTTTCCCCTCAAGCCACTTCATTTGCAGCCATTTATTAAAAGCTCGTGTTAGTAAGAGCCTTTGCTGCCGGGTGAGAGCGTTACCTCAGGCTCTGCAGCACAACTTGGCATTCCTAACAGACGCCTGAATCCTAAAAGGTGCCTGAAAACCCCACATCTGTGGGAAGTGACCATCACACAGCATCTTCCTGCCAGCCACTCATGCTCTCCCACGCTCATTTATGGGCACTTAAATCATCTGGGGACAAAACAACATGGAAAAAGCTCCAGTTGTCAGGAGAGGTTGGGGCTGCCCCTGACCTGCACCCCACAGTGGGCAGCAGGCAGGTCTCAGCCTGGGACAATCTACTCGGGGAGAGCTCATCAGTGCAGGGTTTGGTTTTTAGTGACCATCACCTCAAAGGCAAAGCCTTGGGGCCTGTCTTGCTGGTGGTGTTCCCATAGGAAGATGCCACAGAGAACTCAGTGTCCTGTGGCTGGTGGGATGCCAAAGGGGCGGGCTGCAGCACCACAGGGATTGGAAACACCCTGTGGTCGGGATTTCTGGAAGAGCAGTGGGGAAACAATGCTGCTCTGCCCCCTTCTCGTCTCAGTGGTGCCTCAGGGAGCTGTGAGAGCTTCTCCAAGCAGCTCCCAGTTGTCCAACCACATCATCATCCAAAAGTGTTTGGGGAGCAGAGCCTCAGTGCCTGGTCCACGAGCACCTCCTCAGCTGTGCAGGGCCCAGGATCTTGAGCCACAAGAAAAGCCTGGATGCTCTGTTAGTGCAGCCCCTCCCTGAAACAGCCACGTTCTCCCTCCACTTGCTCCACGGGCTTGGAACTTCCCCCCTCACACACGGGAGGGAGCTATTCCTCCTTCTCCCTCCGCACATCCCGCCTGGATTTGAAGAAGTCACTCCGCAGCAGGCGGTAGAAGAGGATGATGTTCATGGGTGTCATGATTGCCATGCCCACCGTGCCCACGGCGTAGGTGGCCGGGGGCACCTTCTGGCGGTGGAGGAAGAGCCAGCGGCTCATCCAGGCCAGCGTGGCCATGCGGAACACCACGTAGGTGCCCAGGTTGATGAGGCTGTTGAGGCGGTAGCAGGTGGTGTGCACCAGGTCGGCCATCAGCAGGATCTGCCGCAGGTGCAGGAAGATGGAGTTGATCTCCACCAGCAAAGCCACGAGGGCAAAGCCCACGTACTGGTGGAGCAGCACGGCGATCCCGAAGCAGATGATGACCTGGGAAGGAGGGAGAAGAGAGGCTGAGCCCAGGGGCTGGTTGCTCTCAGCTGCTGCAAGTTGGAACCCTCTACACTTGGGCACAGGATGGAGCAGAGGTGGAAATGATCATCACAGCAGTGCCAAACCACTGGTCATCCCTGCAGCACTGCAGCCTCTGGCACCTCCTCACTGTTGCATGAAACCTGAGTGGGTTTTTTTGTGGGAAGAGAAAGAAACAACTCTCTAAGACCCAGGCTGGCTGAGGAGACAAAGCAGCCTGTCCTAACCCTGCTGTTGTGGCCTGGGGAGTGCAGCCGGTTGTGGCCCAGCAGGTTTTCCCACACACCGTGAATGGACAGGAAGGGAGACTGTAGCCCAGGGCTATGGCCGCTGCTGGCTCAGGGATTCTCCCAGAACAGGCACCCTGCAGGGATTAGGCGGCTTTGATGTATCAGAGAGCCCCCTGAAGCACCCTGGGGCTGTTTGGGAGAGGATTCCTGCCCCGCACCCTCCCTGCCAGGCAGGGGGACAGGCTCTGCCTGCCCACACTTCAGCACACTCAGTCCTTTCTTTGGTTTATGCCATTAATGCTGTTCTCTGTATGGGCTCTGTAATGAGATTATCTGCTCCCTGCTCGTTAAGTCACTGTCTTGGCTTGAATTAGCTCCATTGTGGAGATGAACTTTTGGCTCACCAGCAGCAGCCAGCAGAGCCCCAGGGCTCACTGACAGAGCAGGTCTGACTACCCTGGCTCCAGGTGAGTGTTCCTGTCTCTCTTCCCAGGCCTTGCACACCCCTAAACCTTCCCTGAACCCCACAGCATCTCACTGCTCAGCCCCAGGCTGTGCCACCCCCTGCTCTGCAGCATCACAGAATTGTTTTGGTTGGGAAAAACACTCTGGCACCTGGACATCGGAGGTGATCAGAGAGAAACCCACAGGCACAGAGAGACAGGCAGGAGGCACTGGAGTGGGGGTCCTGCATCACAGCTGCTCCAGCCACACCAGCCCCAGGTGGGAGGAAAACACCCCGGGGAGAGGGAGGTGGATGGAGGGAGTGTGCAGCCCTTGCTGGCAGGTGCTCAAGAGGACAAGAGCCACAGGAGGTGAGCTGCTCACCTGTGCCAGAGGGGACACCTGGGTCACTGCTGTCAGTGACACTGCTGTGGACACTGTCAGTGTCACTGCTGTCAGTGACACTGCCCTCTGCCCCCATGCTCTGTGTACACATGGTTTTTTCCTACCCCATTTTTGGGTGCCTTTCTGCAGACCCCCCTAAGAGTACAGAATCCTGCAGGACCAAGAGGAGCTCCAGGCCCTGCTGTCTGGGCTCCTCTCCCCAGGAAATAAAATGAGACTTTGTAGCAGGCAGCAAACAGCCACACAAACAACTGCAGGAGCCCCACTCATGCCCCCCATCCCCAGCCTCCCTGGTGGTACCCGTGCTGGTGCACTCACCACAGAGTGATGAAAGAGCAGCTCCCAGGACTGATGAAGTTTCTGATTGCACAACATGTCCACAAAGTCTTCAAGGAAATAGCCTGGGATCGGGGAGGCCACGAACAAAAAGGGGGTCAGGAAGGGCTGTGCCAACGAATCCCCCCTGCCACGGTGGGCTCTGTGCCCGACGGGGCTGGGCAGCCCTCCTAGGGAAGTGATGGTGGTTACATCTGTGTGGGTGGGGAATCACACACAGCAAAAGAAGGAAATTGGTGTGGTTTGGGTCCCTCAGGCAATCACCCTGCAGGACGTGCTCCAAGGAAGAGGCACCAACTAACTCCACCGACCCCATGTGGGCACTTCTGGGATGCCCCAAGCCCCGGCTCCCCCCGAGGACGGTGGAGGGCAGCCCGGTGCCCAGTACCTCCTGGCTGCGGGTGCCGTGGGACAGAAAGGAGCCACTGTCCTTTGCCAAGAATAGGGCGATTGTTTGAGGTGCCTGAGACATCGCGACATGGCTCGAGGGGCTGGTGTCAGGCACCGACGAGCCCGTGGAGACCCCCCGCGGGACAAACAGGGGACATTGCCACACCTCACCTACAGACACGGCCACCAGGCTGTGCGCCCCGGGCGGGTGCGTGCCCACCAAGTCTTTGGACATCTCGGGGTGGAGGTAGAACCTGCAGGGAGAGAGGTTGTGAGCGTCGGGCAGTGCCTCCAGTTCCCCACTTCCCTCCCGGTGTCCTCAGCATCCACCTGGTGCTGCCGACCCTCCCCGGAGACCTCCTGTTGCCCCGCTCCACCCACAGCCACCCCTCTCCTGATTTCCCTGGAGTCTCCCCATCCCCTGGTGCCTCCCTGTCCCTCGGACCTTCCTCCCTCTCTCAGTGCCCCCCAGTCTGCAGGTCCTCGCTCTCCCCAGGGTCCCCAACACCCCCATTTCCTTTAGTGCCCCTTTGGCCCCAGGCCCCCGTCGGGGTCCCTCGATGTCCCCATTCCCTCGCAGTGTCCCTGTCCCCCCGGCAGCCCGGTGTCCCTGCGGGGCTCCGCGGTGCCTCTCACCCGGCCAGCGCCCCTCCGCCGCTGAGCACGCTGTGCGCCAGCGATGTCCAGATGTTGCGCCACTTCCAGCGGTTGCGCCGGGCCGAGGGCGGCGGCGGCACGAGCCGCTCCAGGCCCCGGTTCAGCAGGCGGAAAGCGGCGAAGGACCCGGCCACCACCAGCAGCCCCGGGCTGAAAGCCATGGGCGTCCACCGGCCCGCCGGGCTCCCATGGGACCGGCCGAGCTGACTGACGGGCTCCGCCTCGCCCAGCCCCGGGGACCGCCCTGGGCACCGGCACCGCCCCGGGCACCG
>JBBMKD010000063.1:4857829-4874846 GCA_037834095.1 Argya squamiceps | reverse complement strand
CGGCCGCGGTGCGCACGGCCCGGGCGGGGACACAGCGAGCATCCCCCCCCGAGGGGAAGGATCGGGGGCCGGCCCGCTGCTGGCGCTGGCAGTTCCCGCAGCCCCCCGCGCAGGGGTGCGGACACGCAGCGGCAGCGCTTCCCCTCGGGCCGTGGGACACGGGGAGCGGGAGAACGGGAATTGAGCCCCCGGGGATGTATCCGCCTTCCCCGGCATCGCACGGCAGAAGCGGCGCCAGCCCGGAGCCGGCTGAGAACGTGGCACGGAGCGGGAAACGCGTGTCCCGTCGCTGTGCGGGATCTGGGGGCACTGCCCTCGTTTCCCGGAGGTTCCTCCTCCACCTCGGTGGTAGCACCGGGTGGCCGAACGCCTCTCCCATGGGGTGCTGCGGCCGGTGGTCCTTGACCCCAAAGCATCCCCGGCAGGTGACGCCCGTCACCGTCGTTGTTTCCTTGGGCAGGAGGTCTCTCCAAACCGCTCACCTCGGGTCAGAACCCCCCCAGACCACACAACCGGGGCTGATCGCACATCAAGCACGGAAAAAGATCTGATTGCCTTGCCTAAAAATGCTCTGCCCACAGCACTGTTATCCCTCATCCCCCTGTCCCATGTCTGGTCCCGAGAGGAGCTCCCCTGTGTCTGGGATACCCCAGCTCTGCTGTCTGGAAGTTGTGGAAATCCACAATCCCGTAGCCACAATTTTAGTTCTACCCAACAACTACTCTGCTTTTCCAGCTTCCCGTAATTTGATCGCTCCCTTGTTGCTTTTTGATGTCTCCAGCAGAAGCTGCTGCACAGCCCTCGCTTCCCCTTCTGCCGCCCGGCTGAGTCACCGTGTACACACCGATTAATGTCAAACTCCACCTCTCCTTTGAGGTATTAATTTTGGATGAAATCTTCTACTTCCTCTTCACTGAAACAGAAGCGTGTGGAGCCTGAGTTCTTGGTGGCTGTCCTGGCTTTGGGGTGACGGACACAAAAACATCAAATACACACTGATGAAAGGGACACTGAGTGATTAAATCAAATTGGGAGATGGGTGAGGTTCTTTTCCAGCCTAAACCATTTTGTGTTTCTATGATAGTCCCAGCTGGTGGAAAAGCATCTGTTCATGCTGCACAAATTTGCTTAAAAGCCAGGCAAGACAATGTACTTTCATAACAGTTACGTGGCTGGGAGACACTGCCTGAAGTAATAGGCAGCCCTGAGTGCTCAGGGGATTTTAAATAATCTCATGTATTAGGACTGGAAGGATCACACAAGCTAATCTGTTACTGAGAAGACCAAATGCAAAGACATTTTTGTTCAGCATGAGATGAGCTGAGGAAAGAGAGACATGCCTTGGAGACGTGCTGGGCTGCTCAGGGCACTGAGGAGAAAAATCATTTAACAATTAATTGAGTATAAAATTGCACAGAGCCGGTTTCCGAATGAGAAGTCATCTGCGGTGTTTTAGCCTCAAAAAATCTTGACTGCCCCTTTCCCTGGTGTCAACTCTGCACTTCACCTGCCTGCAGGGAAAATCCCAGACCGTGGAATGCCTACAAGTCCAGACCCATTTCCCCATGGGCTCCTCCACTTGTGGTGTGTTTATCCTAAAGATGAGCATTCAGCCGGGCTCGGGGACAGGAATAGTTAAAATGTTTCTGGAGCCTGGAGAGCTTTTACCTACCACTTCTGCATGGGAGGAATTTAAGCCGTGATTATTTGAGCCTCTGATTCAAGGACTTTGATCCCATTGCTAGAGCACTACCAACAGTTACATATAAACTACTTTTTGACTCATTTTAGCCCAGATTTTATTTAATTTTACCAGGACTTCCCACCGAGCCGTAGTTTCTTACAACCCCGATTGCAGCCTTTTCTCCTCGATTTCCTTCCTCTCCAGCAATGGCATTAACCGGGGGCGGTTCTGGAACTGGAGACTTCCAAGCCCAGTTCCAAACAAGTCCCCTGACACCAGATCGGGCCAAATATTCAACCACACGCCGCAGGCTCGGGGGCCAGGCTTGTCCCAAAAGAACCCGAAGGAAGAGCAGGGACGGGAGCTCTCGGGCGCGGCTGCCACAAGAGGTCCCTGCACGCCCGCTGGAGAACCGGGAGCCCGACCCGATGGGATTCCTCCTTCCCACCTTATTTGGAGATACTGCCTTTTTCACCCAGATTTCCAGAAGTTTTCCGGCTGTCCCCAAACGACCTCAATTTCTGCGGGGAGGCAGCTCAGCCTGGTGCAGGGTGGCTGCCGGTGCCTGCTCCCAGCAGGGCAGGGCGCTCATTGCAGGTAGCAGCAAGGACGTGCCCAGGTCCACCCCATAATGTCACGAGCACCCCAGCTAATCCCATGGTGGGGGCTTTCCAGCAGCAGTCGGGGTGTAAAATCGAGGGTACAGAATTTTATTCAATAGCTAGACAATCGTTTTTGTCTCCCTTTCCCAGGCTGGAGTTTCTCTGCAGCACATCTGAGAGACAGAACTGATTTTCTACAATAAAAAGCTGGCAGTCTGGTGATAATCCACCACAGAAATTCTGCCAGCTGAACTCTGTCCCCTCCAGATGCTCCCCAACTACTCCTGGGTGGGGGTTTGGGTGTGCTTTTGCACTTCCACCATCCCTTACTTAAAGAGGAGCCCACACTGCTCCCAAATGCCACAGGGGACTCACTGGAGCCAACAGATGTGGGAGCCAGGCACGAGTTGTGCTCCTGTGTTTGCAAAGCTTCCCTCTCTTAATCTGTCTCTCCACATCCAGAGAGTCATAAAACCCATCTGCTCACCTAATGCCAGACCTGGCTCACACCTGAAGCAATCTGAGGAGTCCAAGAGCTCAAAACAAATCAAGCAGCTTGACTTCCAAACTTTAATTAGCCGTCATCTCCATCCCTCTCTAAACTGTGTCACCACACTGTCTGCTTAGGCCATAAGAAGTCAGATGATGTAGGAATGCTTTATATATCCACATCTCCATTCAGGAAGTCTGGAACTTCACACTTATGAGAGGATCTACTGTGCAAAATGCAGGTTATGCATGGCAAAGCATGCCCAGGCATTGCAGAGGCAGCTGTGGAAAGAGCTGAAATCAATTCAAACTTGAGCATCTACCCCTTCTAGCCAGGAACACCTTCCTGGTGTGGAAGCTGGATATTCTCCAGGTAGAGAATATGAACATGGGAGAAAGGGATATCAGTCTCTGTGAGTGTGGTGAGCAGCTCCAGAATTAAGGGCAAGAAATGCCAAAATGTGCAGCACTTTACCGCCGACCTCAGGACTTGAACAGAGGAAATCATCTGCATTTTCACCACAGCCTGCCCATTTACCCTGCCCATGTCTGCAATCCCTCACTCCTGAGGGAAGTGAGGTCCACCCCACAGAGTTTTGACCAGCCCTGCAGGTGTTCTGCTGCCCAGGCTGCTCATCCTTCCCGAGGTCATTCCTGGAATGCAATGTCTCCCAGGAGTTTCACAGAGCCAGCATGTTCTGGTGCCAGATACCAGCTGCAGACTGGGCACAGCAGTTGCCTTCTGCAGCCTGGCATGTGGGAGTGTTCCCAAACCACCCAGGCAGAGCCTGCTCTGCCCACATGATAAATGACCCCAGGGCAGGTTGATCTGGATGTTCTTCTTTTGGCCTTCTTCCTTTTTCCCAGGACTGGAAGGATATTTTTTTTCCCTCAGGACTTGGCACAAGGGACTCGTTGGAGAAACCTGTGTTGACAGCAGAGTGTCCCTAAGGATTCTGCAGGCTCAGCTGTTTCTCAAGGGCTTGGGCTGGTCCAGCTGTCATGAAACAGTGACACGAAGGATGTGCTCTCTCCTCACTCCAGCTGCACAGGTATGCCATGGGATAAACAAAATTCCATTGACTGACAAATCCCCTTCAAGCACAGCAGCATGGGCAGATCTCCTCTGCTTTCAGCAGCTGCCATACCCCAAATGTTTTGACTTTCTGAACTGTTGATGTGCTGTTATTAGTAAGGTTTCAGGTTCCTTCTTCCCTTTCCCAGTGTTCACTGTGAAGTGGTGCCAGCTGTCTGCCAGGCCCGTGTCCCATCTCTCACCGTCACCAGACATGAATGCTTAGGAAGAAAATGTGAAACATCACATATAATTATTCTTACCTTGTAAGCAAATTCATTCCCGCTAAATATTTCCTTTTCTTTGTCTTCTTCCCTTGTGGGATAAACATTTTTTTTCCCTGTTTAATTCACCAGTCTCAAGCTTAAGTAATTTTTGATGAATATGCATGTGCTTGATGATTACATCATGATGCATTCATGACTACATGGGGTTTTTTTTTTTTTGCATTTCAGACAGGTTAAGAATGAGTCCTCCAAGGTGGAAGCACGTCCCAACCCCTTCACGCAGTTCAGCATCACACATCAGCTCACTCAATTCCTCCTGTTTTACAAATACAAGCACAGGAGCTTCCCCACTGCATCTCCTGCTGCTGCCGGCTCTGCAGCTTGGAACAGGTTGGGCTCCCTCCTGAATTCTCTCGTTATTAATATCACAAACCAAGCTGTTCTGAGAGCAGTGCCCCATTAATCACTTCAGCTCTGCTGCAGGTTTCATCTCGCTTCCTCTTCCTGCAGCTGAGCAGTTTTCCTATGATTTGACTCTGTGGGTGCTGCTTGTTAAAGTCAGTGGGTCTGGTAGAGCAGGGAAGGGCTCTGAGCTGGGTCAGCTGGGGAAAAGGTGGGAAAAAGATGAATCCACACAGCCATGGCATGAAAAAATGTGCTACTCCAGCTGATGGTGGTGGGAACTTGAAGGCAGGAAAGGCACACCCCTTAAATTTTTGCCTCTAAACCTGAGTTTTCTGGAGGGCCAGCTGCACTGAGGAGACACAGCAGAAGTGAAGATATCTAATTAAACCCAAGGTCAGCTCAGCAGCTTGTGAGTCAGCACCAATGTGGGTGGCAGATCTGCTCATAGATGTCTGATGCCCACCTGGGCTCTGTTTGTGGTTGAGGGCTCCACTTCCTTTTCCTCTCTTCCTTCCTATCTTTAATCCTGACTTGTGCTACAAGCAAAGGTCTAAAACCCTCTGAGTAACCACCTCTGGTTTAGCTAAGGGTTAGAGGGCCAAAAGAAGTTTACAGATCATCTTCCTGAAAATGTTCCTCCAATCCCATTCCAGTCTCTCAAGGGCATATTGTGCATTCCTGACACACACTAACATCCCTGCAGCCAACCCCCACCTTCTCTCTGACATCCAAAGCCCTTTTCCACTTTGTTTCCTTTGTCTGTCACCTTTTTAATATCCATTCTATCATCTTTGCCTCTGTCAGGCATTTTGTTTTTCCCTTTCCTTTGCACTTTAGAAAAGCCTTTCCTGGGTGCTCGGCTGCATCCAGCAGCATCCAGCAGCCAAACCTGCAGCTCAGCCCTGGAGTGCAAATGTCCCTGCACAGGATCAAGCTCCACCTGCCTCATCCCAAAGCAGCACACCTCTGTGCCTGCCCCTTTGGCTGTTCACTGCAGATTTCCATCCGTGAGCAAACGTTTTTTCCAGCGATTTCTGCTGAGTCAGAGAACGCTCCGAGAGGGCTGCTGCTCCTCCACGTGGGAACGCGCTTCTGGGGAATAATTACAGACAGTTTAAATACGGATGTTTGGCAGCCAAATTGCTTCACATTCAGGCTCCTGGCCAGGAGGGCAGAGCCCAAAAGCTGCTCATTGGTGCTGTGAGAAAATCCCTCGTTCCTGTGCCCATTGTGGGCGTGCAGAGCCCGTGGGCCAGGATTGTCTGGGCACGGCAGTGTCCTGGGATCCTGCTCTGAAGGAAAGGGTGCTCATGGCTTGGAGGGTCCCATGAATTGAGCTGCTTCTCAAATAATCCAACTTGCACTTATCCAGCATCCTCCACGTGCCTTCTTCTCCAGGTCATACCCACCAGAGGATTTTTATCCCCCCTGCTGCTGGATTTGGGAGCGTGCTGCTGGCAGGGAGCTGATCCCTGTGGATCTCCTGTTCTGCGAGGGAGATGATGGAAGCACGCTGTTGGTAACTTTCCCTCCCCCCCCCCTTAATTTTTGAGACATATTTTAAGTTGTGAAACATATTGACCGTGAAATAGAGATAAGAACAAGAGGAGACACAAACAGTGTAGGTGTTACTCCCGGTTTTTTGCAACTCCCACTTTGTTGTAAAAATAGCCCAGCAGGCAGCAACCCTGCTCCATGCCATCCTTCACGGGCCAAGGGGTGATGGGATCATGTTCCTGGACATCAATGACTGAACCACGAGCAGGACTGGGATGTAAGGCACGTGCAGAGCTGCTGAAAACTTCAGTGGAGAAAAACCCTATCAAAAGATCAAATTAAAGAATTTTAAATGTTGTTGAAATACATAAAAAGTAGCAATATCATTCCAAAGTGCTGCAAAAATACCTTGTGTTGAGCTGGAGTGCTTTCCATCAGGAAAAGGGGCAGTGGGAAGGGACCATGGGATATCACTGAATCCCCTTGAGTTTCTGGTCACACTGCCGGTAACACACCCTATCTTTACACCACACCTGTGCCGTAATTCCTATTTGCCTTTAATCCTTTTGCAACTCTAAACCCCAGCAAAATACCCTTAATTGGGCCCAGGTCAATTGCAGAAATCAGATAAAACTCCCTTGCAGGCAGCTGCTTCTAAAACCTGCATCTCCTGATGGATGGGAACGTTGTGCAACGTGGGGAGAGCATCACCCTCCGTGGGCTGGCAGCAGGCAGAGCAGCTGTGGTGAGACACCAGGGTGGCACCTCACTGGAGAAAGTCACAGACAGAAGCAGTGGTGGCTCTCTGACGTGAGGGACAGGTGTCTGAACCCTCCTGGCAGGACCAGGTGAGTACCCACCGATGCTTTTCCTAAAGAACCTGGGATTAGGGAAGTGGTGCAGGGAGGATTTGCAGGAGCAAGTCACCACCCTGCACTGAAACATGCCTTGAATGACCTTCCCCTGCTCCATTCCTTGCTTTTTTTTCCCTCCAAAATTGAGAGAGAGATTCCTAATCAGCCTCTCAATAACTGCTAAGGCAGGGAGAGCACTGAGGACCGAGGGGGTTGGCTGTTTTCTAGCCCAGGAGGCATTTTGGGCAGGGATTAGTGCTTTCACGGCAATTAACATGAGTAACATCTCTGCAGAAATGTTGGAGAGGCTTTGGAGAGGCTGAAGCATCTCTTTAGACCCAATTTGAGGGAGACATGGCCTATGGCAGCAGCACCTTCCCATAAATAATTATATTTGTTTACAAAAGCCATTAACCACATCTGCTCACACACCCTGCACCGCAGTGGAGTTTAATGGGACACGGGGCTGGAAATGAGAAGTTGCTTAATTCAGAGGAGAAAAGGGCAGAGGAATGGGTGTTGGGTATGGATACAAAGTTAAAAAAAGGGGTGTATTTCACCAGTTGAAGGCCATTTTGCTGCTCCATCAGAAATTTGGGACCCTTTGAGTGCCTGACATCGATCTGCTGGCAGCAGCCACCAGCATGGACTGTGATGACACCGTCACTGAAGAGGTCTGCAGGGAGGACGACGTTGGGGATGGACAGTGAGTGCCTGGGGGTGAGGGTGGGGATTTGGGTGGTTCTGTGCCCACCTCTGCACCTTTCCCCAGGCTCCTGGAGGTGAAGGTGGCTGGCTACCCGGTGCTGCTGGTGAGGAACAGGAAGGAATTCAGTGCTCTAGGCAGCAGATGTCCCCACTACGGTGCCCCGATGAGCAAAGGTAACCCCAGCTCAGGGCAGGGGGGAAAAAACACCTTGGAGAGGTTGGTTCTCAATGCCCAGCTGGAGGGGTTCTCTTGCAGGGGTCTTGAGAGGGGAGAGGCTGCGCTGCCCCTGGCACGGGGCCTGCTTTAACATCAGGACTGGAGACATTGAGGAATACCCTACTCTGGACTGTATCTCCTGCTTTAAGGTGACTTCTTGTCCTCCCATCTGGGTGCCTCTCACAAGCCTCCTGTCCTGACCACAGCTCTGTCACTCAGAGCTTCAACACAAGGGATGACTCTTGGGATGATTCCTTGGGATTATGTAAATCCCTGCCCTAAAGCTCCTTTCAGTCAAAGGTGATGCCATAGATCCTGGTATTCCTCAGAGCCAGCACAAGTGCTTTGGGAAAGAAAAAGAGGATTTACAGCTCTTCCTCAGTGCTCTTAGGATGAGGAGAAAAGCTCATGAGCTCCTCAGTATCATGTGACATCCAAGATCAGAGTCAGAGACAGATGGCACACTGGACCAGGATCTCCCAGGAGAGCTCCTACCACAACCTCATGGATGCAGCACTTAAAAAACCCTCTCCTTTCCCTCCTTCAGGTAACAGTGGAAGATGGAAAGGTGTTTATTACAGCAAAAAAGAAGGTACTGACCTTACCTGCTGTCACTGAGCACAGGCAGCACCTTGGGCTGTGTATGATTTGAGCATTTTGCATTTTGTTGCAGGACCTGGAAAGCAGCCTGAGGGTGAAGGACACAAGCAGGAGGTGCCTCTCCAACAGGAACACGGTGCTGCTGCTGGGGGGAGGTCAGTGAAAGGATCTCTGCCCCCTCCACACACGCTGGGAGCTGCCACTCTCCTCTCCAGGGAGGACTGAGCTGCTCCTCCTCCTCCTCAGTGAGGTGTCAGGGGGCTGAGATGAGCATCTCCTGTAGGTGTGGCTGCCCTGGTGTGTGCAGAGACTCTTCGCCAGGAGGGATTCACTGGCAGGATCATCATGGCCACCAATGATAAACACCTTCCCTATGACAAGCCCAAACTGACCAAGGTTTGTGTCAGACAAGGACAGGACTGTGCCTGGGGACCACGTGTGACATGGGCCACACTCAGGGCCAGAGACAATGGAGAGAGCAAAGCAGGAGTGCTGAGGCATCCAAAAGGAATAAGGGTGTTATTTCCAGGAAAATATCATTTTTCCTCACAGAAGTCTTTGATCAGAGTCAACATAAGCTGATGCTTTTATCTCCTTTTATTGAGTTCTTCCCACTAAACTTTGATGGTTTTTCTGAGGTGGGCACAAGGTGATAGGGATGGGGCAGTGTGGGGAGCTGTGATTCACTAATGCAAAATTCACCTCTTTTACAAACTGACTCCACAAGAAACACTTCAGGAGAATTGCTACCTCTAGGAGGTGCTTCATTTCATATTTTTGTTGTGTTTCCAGGAAATGAACTTGAAACCTGAGGACATGTACCTGAGGAAACCTGAATTCCTCAAGGCTCTGGGCATAGAGTTCTGGCCAGAGAAGGAGGTACCAGAGCAGCTGAGCTCAGTCCTCAGTGGCTGATCCTGTTCTTGCTGTGGGGAGGGTGTTACACTGATTTGTGCATCCATGGGTGGACCTGTGGGAAAGGGGAGACAACCCCAGCACCCCTTATCTCACCTGTGTGCCCAGAAACAAGGCACACAGGCACAGGCAAGACAGAGTGTGGATCAGAGGTACCTGTCTGCTCTGTGCTCTCTCTCCTGCAGGCAGTTTCTGTGGATTTCCAGAAGCAGAGGGTTCGTTTCATGGATGGGTCCTCTCAGAAGTACCAGCAGCTGCTCATTGCAACAGGCAGCCAGTGAGTGCACAAAGTGTCTGCCACACACGGGATTTTAGGCAGGACAACACTGGGATGTAGAGGTGGAGGTAGGAAATGAGATGAAAGGGCAGGATGGAATGACACAGCCGTGGGTTTGTGCTCCCTTCTCATTCTTTCTGTTCAATTTATATCATGAAATGCATCTGCATTCTCTCTCTTTCAGCTCTGGTTTCCTCAAAGTCCCAGGTGCAGACCTGCAGAACATTTGCACACTCCAAACCCCAGAAGACTCCAGCAAGGTCTTGAAGCTGGCAACTGGGAAGAATGTGGTGGTTGTAGGAGCCTCGTTCGTAGGTACCAGGCTGGAGTGGGTGTCAAACCATCAGTGAGAGCCTTCAAACCCCCTTCTGTTGGGAGTGCACATTAACTGGAGGCCCTCAGGGAAGGGACGTTCCTTTTCTGCCCGGCTGGGATCCTCCCTGGAGCTGCTGGGGGTGTGTGTTACGCAGCACACACTCATTCTTTCCTCTGATAGCCAGAAACTTTAAGAGCTATAAACAATTGCTACACATGGATAGAGGGAAATGTGCCTTACGAAAAGGTCACTGTCCTCCAGAGGAGCTGGATTCCCCAGGAGCATTGGGAAAGCTAAGGCACAGAAAGGGAGTTATTTTGTACATAACCAGGAGCTATTCTTTGCATCTCCTAATATCCAGGTCTGTGTGCACGAGAACAAAGAATGGGGGGAGGTAAATACCTCAGCCCAGAAATGCATAGCAAAGCAATTCAGCCCTGGCAGCAGATCAGATTTGTTCTCCTGGAAGGGAAGAAGGTTTCCAAGGGTGCAGGTTCATGCTTGCAGCAGGCTTACCTTGGGCATGCCTCTTCCTTGCAGGAATGGAGGTGGCTGCCTTCCTCTCAGACAAGGCTGGAACCATCTCAGTGGTGGAAAGGGAGGAGTTCCCTTTCCAGCATGCCCTGGGTCCTCAGGTTGGAGGTGTCGCCATGAAGGTGAGGAAAACCTGGGGCTGATTTCTAGGATGGAGAGCACATGACATCCAAGCAGCCCAGGGATCCACATCAGCCCAGGAAACCTCACCCCTGTGCTGAGTCATAACTCTGCATGCCCAGCCTGTCCTCACCCACGGGCTCTGCACACACAATCTTCCCCCACACACATCAATTCTTCATCCCAAACCCACCTCACAGACCAATCCTGACCAGGACTGCAGAGAAAAGTCAGGCTGTCAGGCTGCCTGCACCAGCCAGGGACACAAATGGAACCTCCCTGCAGCCTGGAGCAGCAGCAGAGCTGTCTGCCTGGGTTTTGGCTGGGTACAGCTGTTTTTATAGCCTGGAATTTCCTAATGAATACTCAAACCAGTCCTTTTCAGATGCTGCAAAATAAAGGGGTGAAGTTCCACATGAAAACAGAACTCTGTGAGCTGAAAGGAAAGGATGGAAAGGTCAGTCATGCCTTTGTGATCCCTGAACTGCTAATTTTAGGGGAAAAAAGTCCAAGTTGAGATACAACCCAGTGCCTACATCAGGCTTTCCTCTCCCATGTCTAGACCCTCCCTTCCTTTTCACTGAGCACAGCTCTGGGCTCAAAGGGCACCAGTAAGTGCTCCCATCCCAGGGACAGCTGCATGATTTTCTTTTACATTCCCAGCAACACACATTAGTTGGACAAGGTGATCCAAACCTGGGGAAGAAAAAAGACAGCAAAGCAGCAGGGAGGCTGTGGGAATTAGGGCAGAGGTTTTAACTCTTTATTAATGGTCCTTCCTTCTTTCCTAGGTCACAGAGGCTGTTCTTGCCAACGGAGAGAATCTCCCTGCAGATGTGGTGGTGGTGGGAATAGGTAAGAGACCCCAGCTGGGAGAGGGAGGCAGATTTGGGAATGGGGAGAACACCCAGCAAGCCCAGGGCATCATAGTTCATTTCCAGGACACCATTCCCTGCAGTCTCTTTCCCACTCTGTTATCATCCAGTCCTTCCTCTTGGCCCCAAACACCTGGAAAAGTCAGCAGCCCATGAGCACACACTTGGCAGGAGGAGAGGAGCTGGTTTACACTCTCGCTGTGCCTTTGGCTCTTGCTGAGCTCCACAGGTCCCTGCTGCACTACCAGAGCGTGCTGTGTCCTGGGCCCTGGTTTTATTGCCCCTGCAGTGGCTCAGCACCAGCCCAAGCACAAGTCACTGCTCCAAATGCTCTGCTCCAAGCAGGAACAGGAACTGTGAGGCCAAATTTCCTCCCTGTCCCTGCAGAACTTTGCTGCATTTGGTCCTTTCTCCTCTCCCCACAGGGTCAACCCCCAACTCAGCGTTTTTGAAGGGCACCTCCATTGCCAGAGATGAGAAAGGTGCCATCCTGGTGAATCTGGTGAGTGCCAGCTGAGTATCCCACCCCACACCCCATCCCTTCCCTCTCCTCACTGCACTAATTGCCTTTTTCCCCATCAGCACATGCAGACCAACATCCCAAATGTCTTTGCTGCGGGGGATGTGGTGACATTCCCGGTGGCTCTGCTCAATGGGGACAGGTCCAGCATCCACCACCAACAAGTGGCAGAGGCCCATGGTGAGGGCACAGCCACCTTCCAGCTCCCTTGGAGATGGGAATGGGACAGAAGGGAATAATTTTTAAGAAAAATATTCCCTGTGTTGGTTCATCACAGGTCACTGTGCTGCTTTAAACATGCTGCAGAGAGGGGAGGAGCTGCACACTGTTCCTTATTTCTGGACCACCATGCTTGGGAAAAGCATCCGCTATGCAGGTAGGAAGGGGCAGAGGGAAGGGAACAGAACTTCTTCCCACCAGCTGGGTCTGGGGCTTGTAAACACACTGTGGTTGCAGAGTTCACCTGAAGCAGCTCAAGCTCTGGGCTGGCTGCCACAGTGAGTTGGAGCCCTGGGCCTAAAGGTCACCCAGAGCTCTTGTTCTTTGCTGATCTCCAGTGGTTTAGAGGTCACAGAGGAAGAACTTCCCTCTCCAAACCAAGCAGAGGCTCAAAGTCAGTTCTGCTTGTCCAGGGCCTTCATGTCTGCTCCCCAGCCCTGTCCCAGCCCCAGTCACTGTCCCCTCTGTCCCTGCTCACTCTGGCTCTGAGGTGGGATAGGTGACAACTGCTGTGCCAGGGCTCCCTGAGCAGGCTCTCTCTCACAGGCTGTGGGAAGGGATACACTGACACTGTTGTGAAGGGCAGCCTGGAGCAACAGAAATTCCTGATCTTTTACATCAGGTGAGTGAATCCATGGCCAGTCCATGCCCTGGAAACAGGGCACAGTCCTCTCTTGCAGCCTTCAGAGACCCCACAGAGGCTCCACATCTCCTGCCTGTGCACTAAAGGCAGCTGCTGGCTGCTGAACCACAGAAAACCAAAGCAGAGCAGGGAAGAAGAGAATGAACTCAAATGATGACACCAGCTGGGCAGAGAGCCTGGGACACATCTCTCCCTCTGCCCCTCTGCTCCCAGGCTCAGTGCCCAGCTCCCAGCAGTGCCAGGCAATCTGCCATGAGTCCGTGTGCATCCTGCAGCACCAGCCACCCTGCCCTGAGCCCTCTGAAACACAGCTGCTCCCTGGCCACTGTGCCACGGGGATGCTGCTGTGCTGAGCTATGTACACTGAGAAGATTCACATTCTTCCTCTTTCCATTCCAGGGATGGCCATGTGACTGCAGCTGCCAGCCTGAACTGCGACCCCATGGTGTCCCTGATTGCAGAAGTTTTGTACTTGGGGAAACAAATCTCCAAAGAAGAAGCAGAGTAAGTGACGTCCTGACTGAGCTGGTGTGTGGCTCTGTGCTGTTCCCCATGTCAGCAGAGCCCACTGAGAGACACAAAACCAAGAGGAGGCACTGCAAATCCCCAACCTTCCTCTTGTTTTCAGGGCCTGTGACATTGGCAACATCCCCTTGCTGGCACAAAGCTGAGCTTGGTGTATGCCCCTTGTGAGGGGCTCACAGCCAAGTGCCAACAGCTCCACATCCTCCCACCCTGGAGCAATAAAACCACCAGCAAAGCTGAACCCAGCACCTGCATCTTGTGTTTGCAGACAGCCCTTGGCTGTCCACTTGTGCTGGGCAAAGCTCAGCAGAGCTGCTGGATGAGAGGAGGATGCCCATGGCCTGGGGCTCAGCTGAGGGTCTGAGCTGGCAGCAGCCACCACACATGCACAGATGCACCAGCCAGAGACACACCAGCTCCTCCTGTTCCTTCCCTGTTGGCAGGGAGCTCTCATTTAGCACACCGGTCACGCTGACCTTCTCCTTTGCAAAAACACATTTTCCCAGCAAGGGGAGCTGTGACCGAGACAAGCTGCTCTCCCAGCACGGAACGAGGTGGGCTGTGTGCAGGAACTTGCACAGAATACCCTGCCCCTAAGGACACAGGGATGGCACCCGACCTGTGAGCCAGCAGCACCTGCTGGCAGTGTCACTGCTGTCTCGAATATTGCTGCTGCAGTGAGCAGCCAGCCCCTCTGGCAGAGAAATCCCAGATCCAGCCTTTCCTGCTCTGTCCCTGCATGCTGGATGCTTGGAGGAGGTGGCCAGATGCTAGAGGAAAGAGTTACTAGATTTTTTGCAAAGCAACAGCAAGCGAGGCAGTGCTTTCTACAGGAAACCTTGCACTTACTCACCAGTCACATGGGGCTGTGCAGGAGGAAGGGTAAGTCCCAGGAGCTGGGCAAGTTCCCACAGGGACACTCACTGACAGCCCAAATCCCCCTCTGGTTTGACATGAAGTGCAGGAGAGCCAGAGCCTGAGCCCTCTGCTCAGCAGGTGAGATACTGCAGTGCTGGTTTTGTGTGAAACACCCAAATTTGTCTTCTGGCTCCTCACACACGAATTTGACCTGAAATACAACGTTTTGCATTTCCTGACCTGGCCGTGGGTTTGGTGCTTCTGCTCAGAGCAACTTGTTGCTGTGAAAGAGGCACGTTTGAACCAGGAAAGAGCTGAGTTTCAGCAGCACGGGTTGTTCCTTCGTGACAGGGAACGTGAAGATTTGTGAGGCACATGGAGCACACAGCTCTCATACAGATCACTCTGTGCTGCAGAAGAGGGGGAGCATGGCCCAGGAGCTGCTCCTCCCTGCCCTCAGGCACCCTCCACACCCCCCACCACAACTTTGTGCCCCTCAATGCACTCCAGAATGTGTTGGGCACTGAGCAGGTGCCAGCTGTTTTGCATGGACTTGCAGCAGGGCAGCTGTGGTGGAAGAGACAGGCTCTGCCTCAAGCTGGAGGAACTGATCCAAGGGCATTCAGCAGTCCCACTCCCTCTGGGTGACAACCACCCCAAAAGAAACTCAGCTTCTTGTAACCATCAGCAAGAACACACCAAGCACAGCAGCTTTATGTGAAAAGGAAAAACCCCAGGACAAGAGATTTATTCTACTTCTACTACTTAATGGACACCAGGCCACTTTCTGTGCTTTGCTGGGTGCCAGAGTTTGGGAGCAGCCCTGCCTTGGGCAGCTGCAGCCTGGGCAGGCAGATTAAGTTGAGATTGTGCAGACATTTCAGCACAGGGCTGTTCCTCCCTGCCCGCCCTCGGAGCTGGGATGAGCCCTGCTCTTTCTGGCAGGCCCTGAGCAGCAATGCCTGGACACTCCCCTGATTCCCATTCACCGAGGCAGCCGGGGAGCTGGAGGTCCCGGCAGTCCTGTGGGAAAGCCTGGGGTGCAGAGGCTCCCTGGAGCCCTTGCTGGGAGCTCCCCTCTCACTCAGTGCAAGGCAGGGCCTCCTCCAGCCCTGGAGAGCAGCTTCCAAATTCCTCCTGGAGCAGTCTTCTGCTTCTGTTCACCAACAAGCCAGCGCCTGGACCATGGAAGACCCCGATAAAGTTCACCACAGCCCCTCTGAGTGCTGCTAGCTGGAATACCTGGAATGTTGGCACTGCTGGGGGGCCTCCCAGGGACAGAGGTTCCGGGAACAGCCGTCCAGAGCTGAGCGTGACTCGGCCCTGAGTCACCCTGGCCCGGTGGCCCGGCCCCACCGCACCCGGCCTGCAGCAGGGCAGCGTGGGCGTGCAGCCACCCTCTCCCCAGGCTCCATCCCACTGCCTGGCATGAGGCAGGGTTAATCCAGCTCCTCAGCTCAGCAGCTGGTCAGACTTGTGGGCTACACCCAGCCTTTGGCCCAAGGCACCTAAAGGATCAACCCTCCACCGGCAGACCCCACAGTGGCATCAGATGGGGGCACAGCTCTGGTGCTGTGACCCCCCTAGGGTTTGCAGCCCCCACCATCTTCCCACCTGATTCAAGTAACAAACTTCCTAAAACCAAACAGTTGAGCAAAACAACGTTTAATGCCTCTCTCAGTCTCC
The DNA here is from genome assembly GCA_037834095.1 of Argya squamiceps. NCBI lineage: Eukaryota > Metazoa > Chordata > Aves > Passeriformes > Leiothrichidae > Argya > Argya squamiceps. The sequence goes on along the minus strand of JBBMKD010000063.1, from coordinate 4,859,000 downwards.
TCCAGTCACCTCCCAGCTCAGTGCCACCCCACTGAGGAGGGGGACACAGTTTGACAGCCCTGCTGGTGGCATGGCTGCCTGGAATCCTCCAGCCAAGGCTCTCTCTGGAGGCTTTGAGGAGACTTTCTTCATCCTGGTCGGAGTCATCCTCAGCCCTCCAATCCACAGGACGCTGCAGAGTGGCTCATCCCGGTCGCCCAGGGCACGGCTCTGGCTGCCATCCAAGGTCCCAGTGACGAGAAGAGAGTGGCTACATTCAACAGTTCTTCAACTGGCAGCTTTAGCTACTGGAGAAGGACATAAAGCTTGCCACTGAAGAACTGGTGCTGGTTAGCCAGGAGCAGGGTGGCACGGCAGCACCTGGGAAGGGAACATACATTTCAGAGCCAGGATTGAACTGTGCCGAGCTGAGCTGTCACCCACAGCAGCTTCTCTCCCTCATCCCAACACTGATCTATTGCTCTGTCCTCTCCCCAGGGACATGCCCCCATCGAGAAAAATCCAGAGGCAGCTCTGACCTCAACTCTCCCCATCCTCCCCGCTCCCAAAGTGGGCAGTGCGTGAGCTCCAGCACCTGCAGCCAGCCCTAAACCACGAGCGACAGGCAGGGAAATCCAAGGCCGTTTCTGCTGGAAAACAAGAGATAAAGCAACCTGCTCGGGCAGGGCCCGGAGGCTGCAGCAGAGAGGCCACTGCAGGTAGGGGTTACGGTTCCCAGGGCTCACCTCGGGCATCCATCAGCGCTGGCAGGGTCCCACCTGGACAGGAGCCAGCCACTTCCTGACGGGGAAGACACTTTGTCAGGCGGCTGCTGCCAAGCCACCGGCGGGGGAATTTCGGGCAGCCCAGCCCCTTTCCCAGTCGTTTTGTTGGAGGGTAAGGACGCCAACCCCAGGGCTGGTGTGGGACCCCACAGCTTTCCCCTCGGCGCGGGAAAAATCCCTTTTTTACAACACCCAGTGCTTCAGCCGCTGGGGATCGAGTTTTGGGAACCCCCTGGGAAACCGGGCACGGTGGGGGATAGATGGCAACGGGAACATGGGAAATCCCCGGGGGGCCATCACAGCATCCTCCCACCAGCGTAACCCCGAAGGCACCGGGAACCCCGGCTTGCCCCGGGCCTGGGCGGGCAGCGGGGGAGGCCGGAGCCCGGTGGGTGCTGCGGCGAGGG